>CM060285.1:8250273-8488773 GCA_030684275.1 Acipenser oxyrinchus oxyrinchus
CAATGTGTGAATACAATAAATCACACATTAAATGTCACTCGCATGCAGAATTTGATCTTTTGATTTGTATAATGCCTATTACTTAAACAAAAATCCACTGCCAAATCGTTATACAAAACTAAACAAGATAGAAGGCAGAAAAAAAGAGAAAAACAGTGAAATCTCTTGTTTATCTATAGTTTGCAAAAAGATGTTCATCCAGCCTGAAATATTGCGCTGAGCTGTGTTTCGTTTTGGAGAAAATTCACATTTATTTTGAACAGACTAGGGTGGGACCAGGGGAATACATTTTATAAAGATACATCGGGGTGCTCTGCATTGTGCAAAAAAAGTTGCACAGCAAGCAATAAAGTGTAAGCATTAATTAATCATTATTCTATAAAGGTTGCAACCTTGCTAATTTATTTTTTAACCCAAAAAGTAAGTTAGCAAAAACAAGACACGTTACAAAAACTGTAACTGGCAGGGATAGATTTAACCCCATCCCTGCCAACCTTACATTCCCCCACACACTACTTACAGCAGCAGTTTCTGCCCTGCCACAGAATAAATTATATATTGATTAAGCCAATAATCACAATCATCGTGATAATTTACAGCTGATAATCGAGAGTAGAAAATTGCATTATGGTCCAACACGACTGTATATGTATCAATAAGTATCGCAAGCAGCATCAATTACGTGTACATAAACAATGTGTATTTTTATTTAAATTAAAACATGATTACTGTTCTATAGAACGTATTTTTAAATGGCATGTGAATGTTTTATTCCATTTATATGGATTACCTGTAAAATAATAAGATTTTCAATAAAATATAATCTAGTAGCTACAGTGATAGTCCCTAGTAAATTATGCAAATTAGTGCCATCGAAGGCTCGAACCTTCGTTCAGTAATGTGTTCCGAACCTTTGAAGGTCAAAATGTACCCTTCGTTACAGCCCTACTTTCCACTAATTATATTTTGTGTTAGTTCCTGTTACACGGTAACTTATTCTCGCGCTGTTTTGTTTTTTCAGGTTTAACAAAGATCCAAGATGGGAAAACCTGCAACATTCCAATTAATGTAGGTGATCAGTTTGTTAAAAACATCTATACTGCTCCAAACAATAAAGTGCTATTCAGAGAGGTGTATATTAAGTAGGGGTTCTGTATTCAGAGAGGTGTATATTAAGTAGGGGTGCTGTATTCAGAGAGGTGTATATTAAGTAGGGGTGCTGTATTCAGAGAGGTGTATATTAAGTAGGGGTTCTGTATTCAGAGAGGTGTATATTAAGTAGGGGTGCTGTATTCAGAGAGGTGTATATTAAGTAGGGGTGCTGTATTCAGAGAGGTGTATATTAAGTAGGGGTGCTGTATTCAGAGAGGTGTATATTAAGTAGGGGTGCTGTATTCAGAGAGGTGTATATTAAGTAGGGGTTCTGTATTCAGAGAGGTGTATATTAAGTAGGGGTTCTGTATTCAGAGAGGTGTATATTAAGTAGGGGTTCTGTATTCAGAGAGGTGTATATTAAGTAGGGGTGCTGTATTCAGAGAGGTGTATATTAAGTAGGGGTTCTGTATTCAGAGAGGTGTATATTAAGTAGGGGTGCTGTATTCAGAGAGGTGTATATTAAGTAGGGGTTCTGTATTCAGAGAGGTGTATATTAAGTAGGGGTGCTGTATTCAGAGAGGTGTATATTAAATAGTGGTACTGCATGCAGATTATCTGTTTTTTGTCAGCAGGTATTAAATGAACCTGTTAAAAATGTGATCATTTCACAAAAAAGAAAAGCATCCTTTCCTTTGTTTGTCCTCATCTATATAATTGAGTATCAATCCACGGCAATGGAATCTGCATGGAGAGATTTAAAAGCTGCTTGGAGGCTTGTTTCTTTCACCCAAGGTGCTGACATTGTTACTGGTGCTGTAAACTGTAACACAACATGCAGCAAAACTAGCAAATGCCACCGATTAGTCACGCACCATTTCCTTAGCCTTACCTTCAGAGCTAATCATTGTAAATTAATCATCTACCGGTCTTGTATACTGGGAGATGGAATGTTTCCATTCTGTTGCTATTAAGATAAATGGTAATATGTGCTTGTCTTTGTTTTTTTTACAGACAGGGACATCGAGTCACCTAAACAGTTCCTCGGCCTGGTTTTGTCTCATCACTAACTTCAGTTTCACTAAGTTTACATCTGGATATCAGGTGCAGGTCAGAATCACAGTTCTCTTACCCTTATCAGTGCAGTTGAACACAGCTTACTAAACCCTCCCCCTCCCCCCACTAGCTCTCAGTACCTTCTGCTGCACAGGACTAAAGAACATAAAGCCAGTCCACTTCTCCCCGCTCACTGCCTTGCGAATGACTGCTTTGTTGTTTAGTCAGTTAGAGCACAGGCCTCAACATAGCCTATTAAGCCTGAGGGTGACCCAATTCGACAGGAATCATAAAGCCACATTCCTAAAACTCACACCACTTGTCCACCTCGGCTCAGACAGACAGCACCTGCAGCTGAGAGCTAGAGAGCTAGCTGCAGCTTCTCCCTTTTAACAATAAACTTTATTTACAACTAAAAATCGAGTCACAATGCACTATCACTACCTGTGCTGAAGGTCAGCTCCATGCTCTTGCCTCACTCCCATGTTCCTAGCGGCACTCTGACAGGCCAATAGCTTTCCTTTGTTTCCATACCTCTGTTGATCACTGCCAATGCAGAAAGCAGGGGGTACAGTAGTCTCTGCTTATGAGAACACCTCCTAAGAGAACACTTCCCGAAGAGAACACCCTTGTGGTGAAACAGATTTTTCCCATTGTAAATGCGCCGGCTAAAGAAACAGGAATATCACTTAAAATAACACCTTTATGGCACTGATACAGTACTGTTTTGTAACCTGATAACTCATAGTCATCACACTTAAATTAAAATAATTTATTCAATCTTTTCAAAACTGACTTGTCATCGCGAGAGTGTCTTGAGGCACACTGATTGGTTTATTCAATCTTTCCAGAACTGCCATCATATCATTGCCTCATTTTGTATTTTAATTTCCACGAGTGCACCTCATTGCTATGAAATGGCATGTAAACAAATGGCGAAACGCGCTGCTGTTTCTCTTGCTACAAAAAGTTGGAAATTGTTCGAGCTCCTGAAAAAAACCTGAATCAGACACAAGTGTATGAGCAATTTCATGTTTTCTGTTCTGGTGAGTTGCTTCACCATTCTATAAAATATTTTTGTGCATGTCTTGATTGCTTCTGTACAGGTATTCATAATGAATCTAGAGCTGTTGCTGCATTTTTTTTTATAGCGGTGCTGCGTTAATGTAGTTTGATAGTTAGTTTATTAACGTTAGTTTGTCTGTTACTTTATTCTTATAGTTTATTAACATACACTTGCCTGTTGCTTTTCTCTTATTCTGTTCATTTCATATGTTGATGCATGTGCGTCATGACACGTAATAAATATGTCTTTATTTATTGATTCATATTGTGTCGGGAGGTCAACTCCATCTTAAGCTAAGAGAACACTTTGCTTGCTTCCTGAAGGGTGTTCTCTAAGGAGGAGACTACTGTACTTGGCTTCACATATTCTTCATAGGATTCTGTCCACCAAGAGAGGCCGCTCACGTCATTTTAAAGTCAATTGTATATTATTACCTTCATGCCGGGCAAGCTATAGAACATCTCTGTGGATTTGATTTATATTGAAATAAAGTTGATCAAGTGTGATTGTATTCGTCTAGTACAAGAGACAAAAACTCCAAACAAATTACAGAAAATAGTTTTTCTAGTCCAGTTTCGCAAGTGCTGGTTGTATTTATTTTTTTTAGTATGGTACTGTATGAAAGGTTATATTGACTGCTGTTTCTATGATATCTCAAACAGATTCTAATGAATTATGCAAGTAAAAAAGAAAACACCCTTTTGAAATCCGCCATTGAATACCCTAATATACGCTATTACATTTTATTGATAAATGAGTGAATACAGGTGAGTGCAGTGCAGAGCGAATATAAAATAGACAGACAATGATTTCCAGGTGCAAGGGTGTTTATTGATTTAATTAACAATGTCCAGAGCCTTATGGCGAACACCTGTAAATAATAATGTTGGAGTGATACAGTGGCATGTATCACTCGGTATTTGTAATTCCCCGGGTTTTACCCTTAACCAAAAAGTCCAGTTTTACACACCAACACTAAACACAAAACACAAACATAGTTCTTAGTGATAGTGAATACGTGCAAGTGGTGTAATACAGTTCTCCGTGAAATGCAGGGGTGAAAGTGATGTCCGGGTTTATGCTGGCTTTTGCTACAGCTCTGGATCGTGCAACTGGTAGTCTACAAAAAACAGACGACAGTTAAGAAAAGACAAACAAACACAAGACAAAACTCACGGTTCACGAAACAGCACAGACTCCTTGTAGGTTTTCAACACTAACCATTTACCAAGGAACCAATCACGTCAGCTATGACCCCTATTTATATCCTCGCTCATGACCCCAAGGTTAACGAGCACATCCACTCCTCCAATCCTCAGATGCCACACCGTTTACTGTCTGGGTCATTGAGTTTGGATACCGTAGTTGCGCCCCTTTCCTAAATGACAAACTTCCACCTACCCTACGGAATAAATTGTTGTGCCATTTAGTTAAGGGTACTCTGTTCCCGTGACACAGTGCCCTCACAGGTCGAGAGGGAGATCTAACACCAAGCACCATTCGATCTCTGTCACAGTCATCATTATCAAATAATGTACACAGACCACAAGCCCCCCTCCTCCCAGTGTGCAGTTTGTACGTTTTCTGACAATGAAGGTAATTTTGCATGCCCCCTTAAGGGATTAATGGACTTCCATTTCTTTCAGCAAGTGGCTGTTGTTTTAAGCTCTGCTCTGAATGACACTTCCTTGTGGAATAACCTGACCAGAGGTGAGAAGTCTGTTGCAGCTGAAGCATACCTGGACACTGTAGAGAGGGCAATGCTGCAGTTGACTGAGCCTTCAGATGTTCTCTTAAGGAAAAATGTGCGCTCAGACAATCTAGGTAAGGAGGAGTCCTTTACCCATTATCAATAGAACTAGAACATGGAGCAATAGAATTAGAACAGGCACAGCAACAGAAAGACCTTGGTGTTGTAATAGAATCGCTGTCAGCAACCACACAGTGCGGGGAAGCAATCAACAAGGCAAACCGCATGCTTGGGTATATAGACACAACTGTAGAGTATCAATCCAAGGAGGTTATGATGAGGTTGTATAATGCACTGGTGAGACCACACTGAGAATATTGTATCCAGTTCTGGTCACCGCAGGATCAAATGGACATTGTTGTCCTGGAGTCCAAAGAAGAGCAACCAGACTAATTCCAGGGCTTAAAGGACTGAGCTATGAAGAGCTGGATCTATTAGCCTAGAGTAAAGAAGAGTTAGGGGGAGGGGGGCATGATTGAAGTATTTAAAATCTTGAAAGGGAATGATGTAGTTAACCTGAACCAATTAAGCACAGTACAGAAACCAGGAACAGAGGACACAGCTGGAAATTAAGTGAGATAGACTTAGGACAGAGGAAAGGAGACACTTCTTCACACAGAGAGTGGTGAGGGTATAGAATGGGCTGCCTAGTCATGTAGTTGAGGCAGAAACACTTCAAGACCTGTCTTGACAATGCTCTGAGATCAATCAGCTACTATGAGTTTAGATGGGCCTAATGGCCTCCTCTCATTCATACATTTTCTGAAGTTCTTAATATTGTGACCAGGAGGTAGCAGCTCATTTAGTGGGGATTTAATAAAAAATACATGCCTGTGGAATCTCTGTGCTCTTTGGTGACATTCAATTAAACTTTCCAGAGGTGCGGTATATACAGTGTGGAAAGTGCTGGGTCAGTACCCAACTATACAAATGCCATTCACGTTTTTGAAACTATATGGTAAGTAAAGATGCATGACGGGATTATTTGCAATGGCATGGAAATGATGCTACAGTCACACCCACCAAGCAGATATGAACTTTATGTTATTTTCATGTACAATGTGTTCAACACAACTTACTTCGTAGGAAACCCACTTAGCAATTCCCTTACTTCAAACTGCCTTTTCCTTCAAGATATGGAGTTGCTGATTATACCATTCAAACACAACACATCAGAGGAACAGTTACGAGCCAATAAAAACACACTGGAGATTAAGTTGGGAAAACTTATGGAAGAGAATAAGCAAGGTAATGGCTAATAATATACCTCTAGTTTGTATCTCACTAAAGACAGGACTGTGCAATTGCTGTAAAATAAGACTGTCTGTCAAACGTCCATATGTCACATGATTTCCATTACATGAGAGTAGATGTTAAAACTTCATGCTGATTTGAACTTGGCTCTCGCCAAGATAAGCACCAACTAAGACGTAGCTTCACAGTAAACTAATGTGATCCATATGTGTCTCCATCCATTTGCGCTTCCTTCCATATGATGATGTAGATATCCTTCTGTCTGGTGTTGATGGCTGAAGTGTAATGCTGGCTCCAGGGTTCAGCTTATTTCCTCCCTAGCGCATCAGCACACACAACGGCTGCGATGCTGGCTCCGGGGATCAACCATAGTGCGGTCTCCCCAGCGCATCAGCATGACAACCGTCTGGATTGAGCTAAGTAGGGTACATCTCTGGGGTCTTCAAGTGGGCACCTTCCATCCTCGGTGTTTCGTCGACTAGCCCACGACACCTCAAGAGGGCTCGACGGTGATTCTGGCGCCCCAGCATCACCCCTCCGCCCCCACTCAACTCAGCCCAGCTTACTTACCTGTATATCAGCCTTTCTTTCTTTCTATTGTGCTTGAGATCCCCAGCCAGAATCTTTCCGTCTCAACCACAGCCAGTTGCTGCTCCTCTCTGCTGCTTCAGATAAGTTCTTCACTGTGCGACGCAACTCTTGGCCATTGAATCTGACATCTCTGAGAAACCGGGTTGTAGAGTGTGCCACAAATCCTCGACATCCCACTTCCACTGGGTAAACCCAGACTCTCCATCCTCGCTGTTCCGCTTCAGTGGCTAGTTGAGCATACCGCAGTTTCTTCCTCTCATACGCCTCATCTACAGCATCCTCCCATGGCACTGTTAACTCCACCAGGTGAACAAGGCGTGCTGATCCAGACCACAAGACAATATCTGGTCGAAGGTTTGTGGTGGCAATCTCAGGTGGAAAAATAAGCTGTTGACCAACATCCGCCAGCATTTTCCAGTCTCTAGCAGCTTCCAGTTGTCCTGGGCGAGGATTGGTTTTAACACCTTTTCTTGGTGGTTGCTCTCCTGGGCGGAGGAATGTTGTCTTTGTGTGTACTGTTTTGATGGAACAGGTGGCAACTTATTGGTCATGTTACGCTTGTCTTCCAATGCTAAGGCCAAACATCGCAGCACCTGGTCATGGCGCCAAGTAAACCGTCCTTGGCTAAGAGCCACCTTACATCCTGTCAAATGTGCCTTAATGTTGCAGGTGATGAACACAAAGGACATGAGGGATCCTCTCCTACCCAGAGGTTTAGGTTCTGTGGTGATGGGAGAACATCATATGTTGACCTTATAAGGAAACTGATCCTGCTCTGTTCCATTGACCATAGGTCTTGCCAGCCAATCTTGCGTTGTTCCACACTCTCCCATCTCATCCATTCTCCCTGCTTGCCCTGGGAAATGGCCTTTATACACCTCATCCTCTCCTCCTGCTTTTGCACCTCGTTGACTACAAGCTTCCTCCGTGCGCTGGGGCTGCCTTGTGCCATGTAGGAGGAGCTGAACTGAGACCAAGACCCCTCTTCCATGCTGAACTTGCCCCATGATATCACCAACTTGAAGGGCAGCCTTTGCATCCTCCACAGCTTTCTTTGCCACCCACTTTCTTCCAGTTTTCAACACAGGTGCTGCCTCCCTTACGCATTTGTCGCGTGACTCTACTAATGTCATTTCCAGTCGGACCTTGGCGCACTTAAACTCCTCGGTTAGAGCGGAGACAGGTAGCTGCAGTATTCCTTTACCATAAAGTCCCACTCTGCTGAGGCAGCGTGGAACTCCCAACCATTTCCTGATGTGTGAACTGATTAAAGCTTCCAGCTTCTCTACTGTTGTCAAAGAAACCTCGTACACAGTCAGTGGCCACAGCAACCTTGGCAGTAGGCCAAACTGAAAGCACCAGAGTTTTAGTTTGCCTGGTAAAGCGCTGCTGTCTATGCTCTTCAACCCTTCCACAGCTTGTTGTCTAACTTCTCCCACACGAACTGTGTCCTTTAGATCCCTGTCGCACCATCTCCCAAGGCTCTTCACTGGCTTCTCAGACACTGTTGGTATTGCCTCACCATTAATGAAGAACGTTTTATCTACTACTTTACCTTTAATTATAGAGATGCTCCTTGATTTAGTGGGCTTGAATTGCATTCGTGCCCATTCAATGTTATTGGTTAATTTGCCCAATAACCGATTAGTGCAGGCTACTGTTGTAGTCATGGTTGTCATGTCATCCATGTATGCTCGAATTGGTGGTAGTCGTATTCCAGAAGCCCGCTCTCCTCCCACTACCCATTTTGATGCCCTAATGATTACTTCCATTGCCATGGTAAAAGCCAGTGGAGAAATGGTGCATCCTGCCATTATTCCAACTTCTAGGCATTGCCATGTAGTGCTGAATTCTGAAGTTGAAAACTAAATTGCAAATCTCCAAAGTAGGCTTTCACTAGATTTGTTATTGACATTGGTACACTGAAAAATCAAATGCTGCCCAAAGAAGTTCATGTGGCACTGAACCATATGCATTAGCCAAATCCAGGAATGTCACATGGAGCTCCTTCCTCTCCTTTTAGCTGATTGAATTTGTTGCCAGATCACATTGATGTGTTCTAAGCATCCTGGGAAACCTGGAATGCCCGCTTTTGTATTGAAGTGTCAATGAAGCAGTTCTTTAATAGGTAAGTTGACAATCTCTGAGCAATAATGCTGAAGAAAATCTTACCATCTACGTTTAATAGGGAAATAGGGCGAAACTGAGTGATGCTGCTAGAATCTTTTTCTTTTGGTATAAAGACTCCACCTGCTCGGCGCCATGCTCTTGGTACAACCTGTTTTTCCCATGCTACTTTCATCAGTTTCCACAGGATTCGTAGAACTCCTGAAGCACTCTTGTACACTCTGTACGGAACTCCATTAGGCCCTGGAGATGATGAAGCCCTTGCTTTTTCACAGCTTGCTCTACTTCTTTCCACTTAGGTGCACAGTCCTCCATTTGGTATTCTGGTGGATTGATAGGTGGGATGTCTGAAGGAATTGACATAGGCTCCTGCCTTTTTGAATCTGTATGTGTTTCCTCCAAATATCTCTCCAACTCAAACTTAGATGCTTTTAGTGTGCCATTCTTCTCACTGGTGAATAACTTCTTTACAAATTTGAATGGGTCTTTATAAAAGTTAGTTCTCAAGACGCTCCTTCTTTTGTAGCGTTTCCGTAGGCGCTCAGCTCTGCGCAATGTTGCAAGCTTATCTTTTATGACCCTTTGTAAGAGATTGAGTCCCTCCTTCTGACTTTCTTCTGCTCTTCTCCATTGCTTCCTCAGCTGTCTCCTTTCTCTAACTAAGCGTTCAATCTCCTGCTGCCGTCTAGACTTTCCAGGAATAGTTTGTACTTTTTTCTTCCTTTTTTCAACTCCAAACCTCTCGCTTCCATATGCGTAGATGATGTCCCCAAATTTATCCAGTTTCTTTTCAACTGTTCCACTTAACCTTTCCAATGCAAAGCAGAGATCTGTGTTTACTGTGTCCCATGCAGTTTTCTCACAAGCTCTTTGCCATTTAACTTCAGGCTTGTGCCCGTTGAGGTTCTTTTCTCTCTTACGCTGGTTTGTCTGCCCGGGTTCACAAGGATCATTAGGTTCATCACTAACTGTGTCCATGCAAGTCCTCCTCACATCTATGACAGGGGTGCTGATATCCTGCGAACTGTGGTTTGCTTCCTGTCGCTGGATTTCATTCGACTGACTTGACTGACTTCGTAAGAAGTACTGATCAATGCGAGGCCCTTGTCCCTTCTCCCTCAAGCATTTCATTCTCCCTTGATGAATCTTCAAACCCTGACTGTTGTCGCCTTGCTCCAGCCGCAGACACAAACCTGGAGTTCCATGTCTTTGCTAACTGCAGATCTTGAACTAGTCTTTTGTGAAGTACTCTCCATACTCATATCCGTTTCCGCTTCTAAGTCCTTAACCGTGTTGTCCAACGTTGAGTCATCTTCCGCCCCGCCTCGCAGACTCTAGGGGTATTTTTCTGTTTAATTTCTTTGAAGCCTTGGGCGGTGTCTCCAGCATCCTGTAAACACAGAGCTGGATACTGCCGACAAGGGTAGCTAACCCTTGCCAGCTCCAATGGGGTCTCTTTCCTCCAGTCAGCTGTCTCTCCAGGCTGTCACGAGGTCTTTCCCTTGTTGCCAGCTGCACTATTCACAGCAGTCACTGGACGTATCCAGATCTTCATGATTTCCATTACATGAGAGTAGATGTTAAAACTTCATGCTGATTTGAACTTGGCTCTCGCCAAGATAAGCACCAACTAAGACACTTGCTTACTTACACTGGAATGGCCGCTTTATTAGGAACATTAAGTTATTGAGGGTGTCCGAATTTTAACAGAGGAACCTGTCGGTCTGTATGTGATTGTGGCAGTGTGCCCCGCCCTGTGTGTATTTGTGTTATATGATGAATGTTGGTGTATAGATATTGCTGCACGGGATATAAATGGGTCTGTGAAGCACGAGGGTTTAAAATGTATAATTGTATTTAGACACGAGGATGGCACAAATCACTTCTTGTGCAAATTAAAAGTGTATTAGTCTGTGAGCACGGGAGTGTACAGATTAGTTCACGTGCTGGGATTCAAGTGAATAATGAATTGTTAATTGAATCCTGGCACAACAGTATATATAGATGCAAGAAGCACTCACTCGGGGTTGTGTGTTTGGGAGTGGAGAACTGGTGAGAGAGAAGGAGATATTTATAAAAATATAACAACTGCTACTACGTGCTGGATAACCAGCACAGTACTTGTTTTGTGTTTAGCGTTCGTCCACCTGTTTGTGAGTGTCTATTCGTTTTGTTGCTCTGTTTATTTTGGTGTAAAGTACCATGTTCTGTTTTGTACAACATTTTTATTTACAATAAATCGGCGCAAGCAAGCGCCTTCATCATTTCATTTCACTTCAGTACTGTGTGTGTTTCCTTTCCTGGGTCTGACGTCACCACTCAGCCAACCTTGTGACAGTTATTTACATACACAGTAAACCAAGTCGTCATGGTGATATTCATGATACCGATATCTCTGATTCTGTATTCACGGTCTAACTGGGGGGTATCATTACTGACATACATTTTAAACATTCCGTTCAGGTGAATGGGGGTATATTGGGTAACACCTTAAAATCATAAAACCCAATCCTAAACTGCTTGTGTCCACAGGTCAGATAACAGTTGGGTTTGTCTCATACACTGGGATGGAGTCTGTCTTGGATGGGAGCTTTTACAAGAATCAATCATCTATCAAGTTAAACTCACAAGTGGTTACTGCCACTATAGGCAGAAATCACCACAAACTTTCAGAGCCAGTCCATTTAACCTTCCATCACAATGAGGTAGGTGTACAACACTTAATGAAAGCTAATCAAGGTTTTAAAATAATAAGAGTAAGTAGCTTCATTTTAATTGCTTTTACATTACTGCTTATGGTGTTTGAAATCATTTTGAATGTTTCTGGAATCTGTTTCTCCAATAATGAGTTTGTATTTTTTCTGTCTTTGAAGTTTTGAAGTCCTAATGTAATGCTTCATTCTTGATTGTCTGGAATGTATTATTATTTATTGACTAGTTATTTGTGGATTTCAGTTGTTTATTTAGATGGAGGTTGTGCTTAATGAACACAGTGTGATGAAGTGTGATGAGATCATTTAGAGCAGAATGCAAATCTGCAAGATATATCTATTATGTATTTACCAGCTATTTGAGGATTCCATTGGGTTATTGTGATGGGGAGGTTCTTGTGTGCTCACAGAAAACAACAAATCTGCAAGATGTTATTATTTATTAGTTATGTGGGGGTTCAGGTGTTCATTGATGTATTATTTTTATATACAGCACGTGGAGAGACAACTCAGGAAAGAAAAGATAATGGCTGTTTTTTGTAAAACGCAATTAAAGCTCAATATATAGAAACCTGTAACATTTACAATGTACAGACAAACGGTTTAAAAACATTTGCAATGTGATACTGTCTGGTGACAAAAGGGTCAATTAAATGTGTTTTAGACACCTGATCTAAAATAAAATAACTCATTTAAAAAATGCCCCCATAAACAACACCTGCTTAAAAAGGATTATCATTTTCAAATGCTATGAGATTATTTTAGTTCAACCAAAACAAGGAAAAGAGGGTGTAAATGGTAGGGGTACGTGTTAATAAATAACCACACACAAGTCCAGTCACACAATGTTTCAATACTTTGTATTTAACAATGATAGGGTAATGCACGTGGAAACCCCACACGTGCATTCAATTTTACAAATATATTTACAAGCACAGTACAGATATACACAAATAACTGCTCTGTTGCCATCTCTCTCGTGTAGTCAGGGCTCGTCAGGGCTCTCACTCGCTCACCAGCATTGTTGTTGTGTACGGGTTGCCTCTGTCTCTCAGCCTTCCCCCTTCCACCACGTCTTCGACTCGCCCTGTAGTGCAGTTCCCATCCCAGAGAGAAAAGCAACACATTACCCTGCAGCCTGTGTATTTTTGTTTCGGTTTTGATTTCGATTTCTGTTTTGTCCCATCTCTGCCTAGACTTATGTCTTCCACCGTTCAGCCCCCTGCTGTTCCACACTGACCCCTTATGTACCCCAGATCTTACCTCTATCAATCTGTCACAGCCAATCGCTATTCGATTACATTTCTGACCTAATCCGGCTTTGACATCAGTGTAACCTGGAGCACCTGTGCTTCTGCCCTTCCCAAGATGGCTGTCACAACTGTGGTAAATATTCAAAGATCTTGCACATTTTCTCATCTTTCTCGCAGCTCTGCTTGCGTTGCGAATGTTTTGCGTAAAATCACGAGTGAAATCTAAAAGAGTTGCGGAGAAACTGCAATTATCTCAGCGATGCAGAAATTAATAAATTAACATGAATTAACACAGGAAATCAACCGCAACTCTCTCTCTCGAGGTATATAACCATCGCAAGTTTTTGCAAAATGAAGACGCATTATTTTTGCTTGACGAGGCATAGCCCCATTACCTCTTCAGCTGTGAAAGTTAAAAATGTCATTAAATATTTTGCTCTCAAATGCGTTTTCTTACAATTCTCAACACAGTTTTATCCATTCTGCAAGTTCTTGCGTGCGCTAAACACAGACAGTCAATTGCCAGGGACATTTAATTACTTTACCATTTACGTGCCATAAAGATGACACTGGCTGCGAAAGAAGGACTGCGACTCTATTGTCATTTTTTATACACAAATGAAATAAGGTTACGTGATTTGAAAAACGTCTTGAACTATATAAGCAAATTCCTACACTACTTGATTTGATTGAATGAGTAGTACACAACAAGCTTCAATATGAAAGTGAAACATTAATTTCAATAAACAACACATTTTTAATTAAAACAAATATTGTAGCCTGCTTCACTAAAGTGAAAGCTAGCTTCTGTTACTTTTAACCCTTAGCGGTCCTATGTTGAACCTGGTCCGACATTGCAATTATTCCTATCCGGTCCAATGTCGGACTCTGTCCGACATCATCAAAATGACGCAAAAAACGGGTTCCTAGTCGTTTTTTCCATTCAATGGCCGAGTGGGAGCGACAGGAGCCGAGACAAGCCAAAAAAAAAAGAAAAAAAAGGGTGTAGCTCATGAATAGTCATACTTGCCCCTGACATCAGATAACGGCGGCCATAAGGAAACAAGCTGGCTGCTTCTGCATCAGCGCTCAGAGAATATCACGGACGTTTGCAGAGCTTTTTTCAGATGTTATAGTAATAAAATAATGACTTGGATCACATTATTGAGGAGTTTGGTGATAAAACGAGTGATCAGGAGATGATTGATTGGTATGTACGACTATTATTATTATTATTATTATTATTGTTTATTTCTTAGCATATGTGAAAGCGATAGTGAACGAAAGGGTGGGGCGGGGCTGGAGATGCCTAGTGAGTGCTTTGTTGATATGCAGGGCCTTTTAAACCCGTCTGACTGTGGAAAAAAAATACTTTTAAACAGCGCGTCTAAAATTAACTGCGCGTGTGAAAATAAATTGGACCTGACGCGCACTTAATAAATGGACTGCAAAGGGTTAAATACCACTGCTCCCTCTTGTACTGCTGCTTAATAACAGGAACAACATTTTATTTTGGGTTAGTGTTGAACTTAAACGCATTCATGCCTGCCTGTCCCCCTACCCCCACACAGGAACATTGCCCTGCTAACTTCCCCTATTCAAAAAATATATAAAAACAATAACAACGATCTAGTTCTCTCTTTCCTTCTTTCAATGAATAGAATTTAATTGATAGAGAATAAAAACAAACCAAGCTAACAACTATCTAGCCTAAACAGAAATGTATTTATTTATTTATTTATTTATTTATTTATTTATGTACAGTATTTATTTATTTTTTTGCAATCTGTTTTTTTTGTCCTGCATTTGCCTTTAATTTATTTTTCTGCACATACTACTGCTTTGCATATATGATGTAGAATACGTAATTATAAAATCTAACACTAGTACGTACAATACTCTTTCAAATAAACTTGTTATGATTTTGAATGTGCGCTTCTTAAAAACGGTATTATTGTCATTGCTTGTGCCCCGACACCTCTTTCTTTACAAATTAAGCACTGGTAATTAGTATTGTTTAAAATAAACCACATATAAATTAAATGTTTGAGTTGGAAATAAACCAAAATGTTATTATGTTTAATCAAAGGATAAATCGACTAAGGACTTCTTCAGTAGACAAGTCAATGAATGTTATACATCTGTATATTCTGCCAGCAGAATATTTCCTCTTTTTCTGTTGCTCTGCTAGCATTTGCAAATATAGCTGTCTAAAAGCCATGTTCACTCTTTAACTAGAAACAGAGATTGTCCTGAAATACTTCCTGCGAAATAACTAAGAGGAGTGTAACCAGTCTTATGTGATTTCCACGCAACATTGTGATTTGCGAGCAATTTAACTTTTCAATTTAGCTCGTGGTGGTGAACTTGCGGGATTATTCATAACACCTCCCCCAAATTTGTGGGAAAAGCACTTGCGAAAGAGCAACCCACAAACCCAGTTTTTCCAATGCAGCATCTATTTTGAATCTCACTCAGAAGCGCTACTTTTTTCGCAAAAAGGACTTGTGGAAAAAAATCTCTACAACTCCCCTTGCGACACACGCAAGACATTTGAATATTTTGCCCTTTATGCTTAAGGCATGTTCCATCTTGGTGAGGCCCTGCAGGGGGCCCCCTCTAGTGCCTCCACCTGTCTGGAGGCCAGATTTCACTCCTTTCATCTCTCATCACCCTGCTACAGAGGTCTTGAATTTAAAGATGCCGCAAGAAAAAGTACCTTGTTTAACAGCACAAGAAACCCCTTACCTTTGTTAAGATAAAACACTGTCCTCTTACAGGAGGGATACTTTACTATTCCTGTGCTTTTTAACAAAATGCACAGTGGAAGAAAGCAGTAGCTGATGGCCCCTCCTCCTTCTCCCCTGGATTGGCTCTCTACCTCTATACTTGAGATTGACTGTAACCACTGCAGTATTGGAACCATGAGCTGTTTAAAAAAAAATGCTGTATTAATTGAACTCAGGAAAGTACTTGTTACAAGTACTCGTTTGTACTCGGAGCTCGGCACGGGCCTGGCAAACATCATACATTAGTAAATGAAATGTAAAAAAGCAATAGAAATGAATCTAGTTTCTCTGAGCTAAACTCAGACACCACCCACTAAGTTAATTTGGCACTCTATTAATTTGCTTTGTTGTCACTTAAACAGTTCTTTAGAGCATTCTGTGTTGCTTATTAGATGGAGAGCACGATTTTATTACTACAGAGGTTAATTACACAATTTCTGAATGTAAATGTTACATCTTTGAGTTGGGTTCTTTGTGTAAAGTGTACTGTTTGGTTTACTGAAGTTCACAAATATTTGAAATCATGGAAGCCCTTGTGGAAACATAATGTACACAGTTTGTGGTTTAATGGTTTTGCAATGTTTTTTCTAGTTAAGGAAAACCAAAGAGGAAGTGATATGTGTCTACTGGAAATACAAAGGGAAGGAAAGCTCTTGGTCCACCGAAGGCTGCACAAAGTTACACTCCAACCAAACACACACTGTGTGCAGCTGTGACCACCTCTCCAGCTTCGCTGTATTAATGGCACTAGACGAATCACAGGTATTTACATCATACAAATGAAACAGTAGTTCTTGGATAAATATTGATATTTCAACAGGTACGTGTTTAGAAGAAGAATCCCATTCATTATCGCAAGAAGCAGCAAATGTAATCTGTTTCTGGTGTCTAGCCAGTTACCTTACACAGAAATCATTTTCACAGCAACTGCACAACCATGAAAGTCAATAGTAACCAAGTGTGTTCTTACTTGTAATAATTAAAATCGGTTTGATACAAAAACAACAGGTTTTATCAGTAATGTAACTGATAGTTGAGACACATTGTTCCATATTTTCAAAGACCAGCTTTTAATTAACTGAAGAGAAAATTCCATGTAAAAGACATAACACTGAGAAGCCATTACGTCCTAATCACCACATTTTAAAGAATGTTTTTTTTGTTTGAATTTCATGAAATGTTTTTGAGATTAAGCTTTCTGAGTTTATAAAGATTACTGAGTTTTCAAACCACTGTTTAACTTAAGCCAAAACAGTCCTTCAAAATATTCAACAAAACAATCCTTACAGTTTTGAGAACAGAGCCTATTGGAGCACATGTATCACAGCCTCTTTGCCAAAGTGCAAGCTGAGCCATGTTTTGTGAATTCATATGAATTTGTAGCCATTGAGTGGGTACAACATTTTTACTTTACCAAACTGCAGTCATTAAACCACGAATATCCTTACACCTTCACCTCAGGCCATATGAGCCATACCTAGCTATATGCAGATTTATATATATACTGTATATATATATTTTATAAGTTTTAGAGAACAATCCCAAGAATGCCTCACATATTCCCAAGTGGCCATTTTTAGAAACTCCAAAACTTTGATTAAAATGTTATTGTGTTTTTTCAGATGCAAGAAAATGTTGCCTTGACAGTGATCAACTACATTGCAGTGATCGCATCCCTGGTCTGCCTCAGCCTGGCTATCTTTACATTCCTATTCTGCCGTTCAATCCAGAAAGCCAACACCACCATTCACCTGCACCTGAGTGCCTGTCTCTTCCTGGCTCACTTCCTGTTTCTAGTTGGGGTATCCAGAACCGAAAAGAAGGCGAGTCACTGCCTGCAGTGCAGGGTTGAGGTTGTGGTTGTGTCGATACAGAGGAGTTTTCAGGTTACAAAACAAATGGAAAACAGTACAATAGAAGACTTTAAAAAGCACACACTTTGACTGTATAGTTTGTAGCTATGCCAGATTAAAGGTTAGTTTACTTTTCCACATAAAGCTGATGTGGTGTTTTCCTGCTTGAGTGTCTGCTGTTACAGTACATCAGCATCTACAATGAATAACTTTTAATGAATGACAAAAAGTTGCAGAAACAGGGAACATAGCTTTCCAAATTTAGCATTGCCTCAACCACTCTCAAATGAAAGGTAACATGACGTGGTTACCTTTGTGAATCGGGGGGTTGTGGTCTGAAAACTTCTTACGATCTCACCAGTATGGAGAACAAAAAGGCAAACAGAATGTTAGGTTACATGGACAAAATAGCAGTATTGAAGCCTAGGTAGTTTTAGTTAGACCATGCTAGAATACTGTGTGTTGTTCAGTTCACCTCACTATGAATAAAAGAAGACACTTGAGAAGACGCAGAGAAGGGCAATCAGGCTGATCCCCTGAAATGATTAGTTTTGTAATGAAACATCCCGTAATATTCTCAGTTTTGTTTTAAAATGACAGACTTTTTCTGGATGCGTTCACTTCTATCAACCAACGTTCTCACCACCTGCATTTGTCCCACATTGAAGCTAGTCACTCCTGCCTTTCTGCAGTCTATGGTATCATCACACGGGATGCTGTATATCTCTTAAACCTCAGGTGACCTGCCCTCTGACTGTCCTTTCTCAGGTGCTGTGTGCAGTCATAGCTGGGCTCCTGCACTACCTCTTCACGGCCAGTTTTGCCTGGATGTGCCTTGAGGGAGTGCAGCTCTACCTGCTGGTGAGAAACCTGAAGGTGGTGAAGTACAGCAGCAGGCAGGGGCTGCGAAGGAGGTACCTGCTGCTGGCTGGGTACGGCTCTCCTGCTCTCATCGTGGCTGTGTCTGCTGGAGTCTTTCCAGAGGGGTATGGGACTGACAAATTGTGAGTATTAATTCAACCTCTTTATCTTTAACAGGTGCTGTGTGATAATGTAATAACCAAACATTATATTGTCTAAACCCCATCATTAGCATACGATTCTCACAACTCTCTTATAGTTCGCTCTTAATGTTTACAAATGGGTTTAGCATTGTTCAAAATGTGTGTGTTGAATATATAGAGACTATACAGAGAAGTGGTGTCTATTAACTTACAAGCTAGCAAACAATCTAACGTCTGGTTACACAGACCCCAGTTAGTACTGATTGTGGACTACCTGACCTAAAATAACAATACAGTAGGTCGTCCAAGATGAGTGCTAATCAGGGCCTGTGAAACCAGCCGCAAATGTTATAGCTTTTTATTCTTTGACATAATAATTGTTTTTTGTTTGTAGTGCACTTGGATTTTCTTGTATAAACTGTGCTCCAGTCCCTGTTGGCAATTAACCCTTATAAAAGCACAGCAGTGTAATAAAGCACAGTGAAAGCATGGCAAAGCATATTAAAAAACTAGGGTAAACTATAGTAAATGCATAGTATAATCATAGGAAACCCATAGTAAAAGTGCAAAAATAAACATTTACAAAGGAAGTAGTGTAGGTGTAATCGTTACTGTTATTGTGCTCCTCAGTTGCTGGCTGAGTCATGACAGAGGATTTGCCTGGAGTTTTCTTGGTCCTGTTTGTGTCACAATCGCTGTAAGTAGATATCCATGCTGTGTTCATGATGTATGCACAATCTCAAGTGTGACAGACAGCCTCCACATACCCACAGATTATAAGGTGCTCTTAATAACCCTCTGTCAAAGAATGTCCAGAGCAACTTTAATCACAACTGGACAGACAAAGAGTGGCATACAGTATGGATGTCCGCCTCCACTATTTCACACTGAAAAAATAAACAAGAAACTTGAGCCAAGAAGAAAATGAGCACCCGTCCCTGAGCCCTGCCCCTGTGCACCATCGTGCTCATCCAGCGTTGAATGAAAGCTTCTCTCAAGACTCCACATATCCTTATTTAATATTTATACAATGGTGGTATTCACAGTACATCTGAATAGACCCCTTGAATTCTGTTATTATAATTGCTTGTTCTAGTTTTGTAAAATGAACAGGTGTTGCAGAGATTTAAACTGTACACACCTTTGCCCCTCAGGTAAACACCATTCTCTTCATTGCAATTCTCTGGACTTTGAGATCGCAAATGTGTGGCCTCAACACGGATGTGTCCAAAGTGAAAGACACCAGGTGAGTATCTCTGTCTACTTTTGAAGTACGCTTCACTAGAACTGCATTTTGCTGGACTGTGTGACCCAGCGTCACCTTCACTAGAACTGCATTCTGCTGGACCGTGCGACCCAGCGTCACCTTCACTAGAACTGCATTCTACTGGACCATGCGACCCAGCGTCACCGTCACTAGAACTGCATTTTGCTGGACTGCGTGACCCAGCGCCACCTTCACTAGAACTGCATTTTGCTGGACTGCGTGACCCAGCGTCACCTTCACTAGAACTGCATTCTACTGGACCGTGCGACCCAGCGCCACCTTCACTAGAACTGCATTCTGCTGGACTGCATGACCCAGCGTCACCTTCACTAGAACTGCATTCTGCTGGACCGTGCGACCCAGCGTCACCTTCACTAGAATTGCATTCTACTGGACCGTGCGACCCAGCGTCACCGTCACTAGAACTGCATTCTGCTACACTGCACGACCCAGCGCCACCTTCACTAGAACTGCATTCTGCTGGACTGCGCGACCCAGCGCCACCTTCACTAGAACTGCATTCTGCTGGACTGCGCGACCCAGCGCCACCTTCACTAGAACTGCATTCTGCTCACTGCAGCGTCACCTTCACTAGAACTGCATAAATCTGGACTATGTAACCTAGCGCACAGGAATTTTTAGCGCTGTCCTTGAAAAATAAATATCTTCAGAACTAAAAGATCTACAGTACAACATCAGGGGACTAGGGATAATGTTAGTGCAACTTCAAAGTGGGCATTAATAATTGTTCTAGTCATTTGCAATGATATTATCAGTTTTCTAAAGCCTTCGTTAGTATTATACAACCTGTGGCAGGATGACAAGTGCTCCGTGAATAAGTGAATGTCCACGCAGTAGTTTATCTCCCAAAAGAACGTCCGTATTTATTTAAGTTACACACAAATAAAAGAAGTCGCCCCTATACCAGCAATGGTATAGGGGAAACCAATGCAGCAGGTTGCACACTCCTTAATCCACAATCCTCAGTGCACAAAAACTGTGCTCCTAGACTCACGGGGAAAGTGGTGCTTGGGTCCGTGCTGTACTGTGCAATGGGGTAGTGATCTGGGGGTACGTGCTGGCTCAGTGGCGGCAGCTCTCAAACTCCTCAATCCTCCTCCGTAACAAGACAAACACAAACAATAACAAAACAAACCTGCACACGCTCCAGCTGAGAATCACGTCTCAGTGTAAGGGGCTGTACTCACGTAACTGCGTTCCCTTTGTACTCCCCGTGATAACCCTAACCCTAACCCTAACCCAGCCTGGCACCAGGGTTTATCCATTCGCCGCCTATCCCACAGCTGACCACAATGGAGTTGTTCAGCAATTTTGCAGCTACGTGCTTGCCTCAAAATGGCCGACTTTCAGTTACCACCTACCGTCTAGTCCACCCATCTATGGGGAAGCGTACTACCCCCCTTACACAGTGCCTTTGCTGGTCGGGAGGAAGATTTACATTGCAGAGTCCTTCTCTCCCATCACACACCCATATGAATAGGATGAATAGTCTCAGCTTGGTTGAAAGTTAAAACAATCTGTATTATAAAAAACTAATTCTGTGGATTTGTGTTTCTTTAGACTGCTGACTTTCAAAGCCATTGCGCAGTGCTTCATCATGGGCTGTAGCTGGATCCTGGGATTCTTTCAAGGATTGGAGTTCTTCAGATTTCTGTTTGTCATTATTAACTCACTGCAGGGTCCCTTTATTTTCCTGGTGCACTGTGTGCTAAACCAGCAGGTAAGAAGCCATTGTCTGCATCTACCTATGCCATGCTACTATCCACTATTTTGCAGGGATACCCTTGAGTTGGATCACTGGTCCTGCAAGTTGCAATGATCATTATATACTGTTCTGCAACTATTACTGGGACTAATGAATAAATGCATTGGAAGTGAGGCATCTACGGGCAATTTTACCCCACCTGAATAGATAGTCTTTCCATCCCATCCCATTTCATCGGTCCGTAGTAGCCCACAAAGTATCTATTAATGGCCACGCAGAATTACTGAGTGTAATTTGTTTTTCATTATATCCCCAAAAATGGTTTGTGCAATGGTGACTGCCAAGACAGGAAGTACGCTGAATGGGTTTCTGCAGAGTGACTGGTAATACTGGTACCACAGTCAATACAATATCAGTCTTTTCAGTCAATGTTGTAGAAACCCATGTTCCCCAGCCTGGGGACTGAACGTCACGCTGGCATATTGTTGATTCTTTTTCATTATCACCAGGTGAGAATGGAGTATAGGAAATGGTTTGGATGCATCTACAAACAGAAGGACAGCTCAGAGCTTACATCTTCTGCAGTTCCAAATGGAAACCTAACGGTGAGACATGAATACTGGCATCACAGATGTTTCGGCTTCACCTGTTCAGGGCAACAAACATGATCAAGATCACCCAAAATATTCAAGTTTTTCAAAACAACTTTTCAAGCATCATCCATCAAAACCAATAACAGTTAATACACAATAACAATTCTAATAACATAAAACAACGTAATGAATCCACTGCTATTCCCAGAGTCACAGCAATCAAACTAGAACTCCCAACATGCTTTGCATCTGCTGTGATGATTCTGAACCCTACAGGTGAGACGAGCTCTGACGCTGTTCTTGTGAACCAGCCTGGCTCTCCAGTGCAGTGGTTAGACACTCTGGGAAGTGCGTGTCCGTCTCCACTCTAGGACATTAGCACACTATAATACCCCAATTCTACAAGGTCCATTGTCTGACAGTATCATCTGGACTAACTCATCTTTATTTGTCTTCTTCAGGATGGAACCACAGAGACTGAGCAATAACTGCAGCTCTAAGCTCAGAGGAGTACATGTGCAATGGAGTAAAGAAAGTCAATAGACATCACTGTTAAAGAATGGGTGGGAAATTGCCCTTCTAAAATTTTAGGCAAAAATCTAATAGGTTATATATATTTCTGAAAAAATCAAACTGTGTTTTTTGCCCAAATCTGCAATATTTTTAACTTTTCTCTATTTTGAACCAAGCTGATTTTTTAAAGGTGATAACATAAGGTCACATTGTGATAAGTTGCCTATCCACAAAGTGTGAATGTCTCCATTACATGCCCACCTTCATGGCACCTATCCTTTGCAGGCTTTGGGTAATTATAGGCTTTACATTCTAAAGCACTAATAATTCATTAAGACACTTTATTGTCATTGTTTTTAATATAATCAATCACAATTTTAGAGTTGAATCAACTGGTTCATTAGGGTATCAATCCAAAAGTGATGTTAATATATATCTATTTCATTATGTGTTTTTTTTATAAATAATTGCACACATTGTTGTGTAGGAATGTGTAAGCACTGAACGTGCTTGGACTGAAGGTTTGACCTCCTCAAATGTATACACTGCCTCTGCAGGTGGGGATGATGTAATTTAATAGAGATCAAGCTTTAAGTGATGTCTTACTTCTGTCTGCACCTAAGCTTTGCACCTGATGTGATGTTCCAATGCAAAGCCCTTCCCCCGCCCTCAAGCTGGTGCGCTTTGCCTCTGGATTCTCAACTGTGCAACAGTGCAAATTATAACATTTCCAATTCTCAGCTCCACTAATGTGAAATCTAAAATGACAGTAATATTTACAACATATACTGGTAAGAATGTCTTAACTCACACTCTGTCGTGGGTTATAATGCTTATAAAATTGTTCTGTTTATTTTGTAAAAAGAAAACAAAAAACACAATAAGATTTTAAACTTAAAAATATTTGCAACAGTGCCATATACCTTGGCTGTGGAGACAACAAATTGATTTGAAGAACTTATTACTGGTGAATTCATTGTTCATTTATTTTTGTACTAGATAGGCACATTTATTAACTTATTTATGCTTATACTTCAGTTGATGTATTGCTTTTTCTGTAAAATACAAAAATGTAGAATAAACCTGCTTACCTACTTGTTTTTATACACATTGGTATGTAAACTTGATGTTTACATTAATGATGCTCTGCACCTTTGAATTTCAAATGCCAAGCCTTCATTTGTTTTCACCACCAGTTAGGCTCAGACAGGGAGGCTTGCTTACTTGCTTGCTGGCTGTCACTCAACACAAACAGATCTGTTTATGCATTTTAATACACACTGATGCCTGCAATTACTGTACTGTGGTTTACTTTATTACTTCCTTCACTGACTTTAAAATTGGAACCAACGTGTTTTTTGTTTAGTTTTTTCATACGCAGTCTCTTTGTTGTTACGGTCCAATGCAGCCAGTCTCTACCCCAGCATTCAGTAGGAAAGACCCGGGCTCTCGCCGTAGCCGACCAGATCGAGAAAAAAAAAACATCAAAAGAAATTGATTAACATTTAATGTATATGATTTTGTTTACTTTCTGACAGTGTTAGACTAATGTATAATTAGTGCTGTATTTTTTTTACTGTAAACATTGGCTTATTTCATGGCATTTCAGTCTAAAAATAGGAATTTCAAGATATTGAATGATTAAACATAATATTTCAAAATTCATAATTTTCTCTAGAGTTATTATACAACAGTTGTTCCTAAATGTTGAAATGTGTACCTGAAAAACAGTAAATGCTTCATTGTAGAATATTTCGATTTTTATGTCCAAGTTTTAAAGACATGCTATTCTCACCATTCTCATGCTATTCTCACCATCAGTGAATTATCAAACAAAATAAAATCAAAAATACATGTAATAATAACAACAGGCATGTGAAATGTTCCCTTCTTCTACTGGACAGAGTTATCTTTAGCAGAAATGTTTCCAATCTTTGATGCAGCTGGTGTCTTTTTCATTTAAGGAAATCGTGCAGCTCTATGCAGTGTGTTCAATCATTTACCGGAAGCAAACTAAACCAGCTGCCAAGTTCCTAGCAGTGTAACTGGTAGTGCGTCAATAAGGCAAACATGTGCTGTATTTATTCTAAAGTGATAAAAAAGATCTATATGCTATACCAAGCAGTTTTTTATTAACAACTGAAAAATGTTGAAAGTAGCCCTGGCAAGCTTCATTGACCAAATAGAAAAAAAACAAATTAATAATATAATCATACAGTACAAGGGTGTAAGACATCAGGGAGGGGGTTAAATCCTCCCTGCAGAAAAACATGTGCATAGGCACATTTTGAGTTTGTTTTGTTTAATTCATTGTTTGATTATTTGATTGTTAATTATCCCCTGCACCTGGTGGTAATTGAAAATTAGAACCAGGTGCAGGGTATTTAAGAGAGGCAGTCAGTCTGCTCAGGGCTGCTGAGGTGTGTGGAAGCACTGGTGTGCTGGTGTGGGTACAGCCGTAGACCAAAGAAAAAAAAAAGGTAGTGTGAAGCCTTTTTGGTGTGTGTTGTTTTGTTTATTCTGTTACAGGTAAACAGCTTAGCTGTCCTGTCTTTTAGTTTAGGTTCCTGTTTTTGTTTAGTTAGTGCTCAAAGACAGCTAGGTGTTTGTTTTGTGTATTTTTGTTTTTGTGTTGTTTATTAAAAATAGTGCAACCACGCTTTAAAAATCCATTTCTGTGCCTGGGTCAGTGTTTTTAAAGGGTCAATGAACCGCAGTGAGGGGCAATTCTTTTACAAAGGAATTTAGAGAACTCTTCATTTTTTTTTATTTGACACCATTTATTCAATGTTTCAAATTACTGCCATTTGCAGGTGACTCATAAAATGATAGTACATTATAATTTAGCTGTTTTATAAGCAATGTTATAAAAAAAACTCCTGAAACTACGACAAAGTAAAAAACACAGCCCTTTGCAAAAAATGTAATCCATAAATAAATAACAAAGCCCTTTGTAAAGGATAGAAAGATTTTTTTAATCCTTTACACTTTTGTTATTTTCATGTTTGGTGATCGGATAGATTTTTTTTTTTTTTTTTTTTTAAAGCTTATACTTCTCCGTCCCTTAGCAGTAAGATAAGATTCAATTCATGTTCCACTAGCCTTAAGCACAGTAACATCTATCACGGGTACCTACCAAGAACAAATTTGTACCCCAAAATCTATTAAATTAGTATAGCTGGGAATTCATGCTCGTGGTCTCCTCTATTATTGCTGTGGTCTATCAACCTCAGTACCAGGCTTGAGTGACCGTGTACAGAGTTTAAGTAAAATCTCTTAAACTAATTCACAGGGCAAGATTTGTTTCTCAAGAACAAAATCATGAAAGAGAAAAAAAAAACATGTTGGTTCCTTGAATTTGTTCAAAAAAACAAATATGGCGAAATTCTTAAGTTACAAAAATATACTCAGGTGGATTAACAACTATTGAGGAATTTGTTACACTGCTATGGAATACCGGTATACTGGATCCCCAATAGCGAAAAATAGAAAAACATTCTACTGGTGAGAGCCTTCCACTGTCCATGCAGAATTAGAATTTATGTATTTATTATTTATTATTATTATTATTATTATTAGAACATTGTGTAATGATAACCTATTGTGTGGCTCAGTGGTGGAAGCTAGGCCCCCTATCCTTTCATCAATCAAATCTACTCTATTTAAACCATTAGCCACCCCTATGTAGTCGTGTTGTGTTTTTTCGTTCTGTTGTAAACCTAAGCGGATTGCAAGACTCACATCTGATTACTCTCATCAGCAAAAGAAGCATTAATTTGGAGTACTCACTGCAACTCTCTTCCTCGGATTCAGAGGAGTTTCAGGATTTCTTGTATGTAGCAGAGCATTCTCCTGCAGCTTCAAACCAGAGTCCAATCAGCCCACCCCCCCTGAGCAATCCACATGGCAAGGCAAATATGGGCGCAGAATCAGATTTGCAAAAGACGAATCTGCAAAAATTTCAATACCGGTTTCTGTTCAAACAGGCAACGCAATTATATTCACATGTGCAATACTTGCGGGGATGCTCACTCTAAAGCAATCTGCCCAGTAGCTCCCAGGTGACAATGCTCAATGCTCACAGTCTCCACGCCCTTAAACATTAAGGTACTATCACA
The DNA here is from genome assembly GCA_030684275.1 of Acipenser oxyrinchus oxyrinchus. NCBI lineage: Eukaryota > Metazoa > Chordata > Actinopteri > Acipenseriformes > Acipenseridae > Acipenser > Acipenser oxyrinchus. The sequence continues at coordinate 8,277,037 of CM060285.1, forward strand.
AAAACTTCTGAATCATCCAGAAAAGATTTTCAACAGTTACTTAATCGATGGACTGGAAAACGGCTTTTCAACTGGACTCAATCAAATTCCTTCTTCCTCCTTTCAAAGCAAATCCTCCATTCTGCTAATCAAGAACTAGAGTCAGTTCAATTAAAAGAAATAAAAAAAGGATTTATAGCCGGCCCATTTTCAGCTCCCCCATTTCCAATCTACAGGATTAATCCTACTGGCATTGCCACTCTGAAAATGTCAGGAAAAAAGCGGCTGATCATCGATTTATCAGCACCTGGGGGGTCAAGCACCAGCATCATCAAATCGCTCATCCCTCATGATCAATTCTCTCTTCATTACATTACCATCTCAGACGCAATTCATGCAATTAAATTAGCAGGCCACAGTTCATGGTTAGCAAAAGCAGATATATCAGACGCATTTAAAGTAATGCCAATCCATCCTTCTCTTCGCCACCTGTTTGGTATATACTGGGAAGGAAAGTTTTATTGTGCTACTCATTTAACTTTTGGCTGCTGCAGCAGCCTGAGGATATTTGACAATATTTCAGAAACGTTATGCTGGATACTTCTTAATGCATACCATGTTCCATTTCTGCTCCACCTACTTGATGATTTTCTATTGATCTCTCCTCCCTCAAATCCGCCAGCAGAAGCGATAACTAATCCTAAGAGTTTATGTAAAGAAGTTGGCGTCCCGCTTTCAGAAGAAAAAACAATCGGCCCCCTTTATTCTCTGGAATTTCTAGGAATCATACTGGACACAGGAAAGTTCGAAGCCAGCCTCCCCGTATCTAAACTCAATCACATTCGTTTTCTTATCCAGAACTTCCAGATCAGTAAAACAATCAGGAAATGTGCACTGCTCTCTTTGCTCGGTCATTTCAACTTTGCAATTCACATTATCCCCCAGGGGCAGACGTTTATATCTTGATTACTTGCTCTTGCATCGTCAACACAAAACTTGGACTCCGACATCAATATTCCATCAGAAGCTATGAAATACATTAAAATGTGGTCCGCTCTTATTCAGCATTGGAACGGCATGTCTGTTTACGGACGCCTCATTTTTGGTTTTGGAGCTCTCTTGAACAAACAATGGTTTTCCAGTGTATAGCCTACAGAAATCGAAAACTGCATCAAACATCCACAGCTCTTCTCGAAATGTATCCAATAGTCTCGGAAGCTCAACTATGGGGTTATCTTTGGTCTAAGAAATCAATATTATTCACTGCGATAACATATTTAAAGTGCATATTATCAACAAAGGCCGTTCCAGTTCCCATCTTATCATGCAATTATTACGACGGCTAATATGGATTTCAGTATCTAATAATTTTCTAATACAAGCTCGCCATATACCGGGCATCTATAATATTGCAGCAGATGCGCTTTCTTGCTTATAGATTTCCAAATTTCACCATCTGGTTCCTACAGCCCTGCCAAATCCAGCAGTGACCCCCCAGTTCAATCAGCTGATCTTCAACTGAACCCAGCTATCAGCAAACTACTTAATTCAGCACAAGCTTACATGGCTTCAGCACTTGCTTCCTCTACCAGATCCTAGTACTCTACAGTCTGGGCACTTATGTAACTTTCTGTTTCCAAAGCAGGATTAATCTGACTCCATTCAACCAGGACTGGATCATGGCTTTCATAGTACACGCAAAGGATTCTTTATATCGGGCTCCAGCTACAATCTCTTCCTACGCATTTCAAAAATGGATGTATTCAGCTATCAAAAAAATAAATAAAAAATTGACTATCCTTTATGCCCATATGCTTCCATGCAGAGTGCAATCCCATTTAATCTTTTGACACCCTGTTCATCAATTCATGCTGGTCTGTTGTATCAATGCATTGGTTCACTTCTCATCTCTCCACTTTGGTTTCCAGAGCAGGACTTCCCCCGCAATTCTACACTCCTCATTCATTCAGAATTGGGGCAGCCACATCAGCAACAAGAGCGAAAATTAACCAGCACCTAATCAAAAATATGGGGCGCTGGACCTCATCAGCAGTTGACCTCAAATTTGTTCATTCTGCCAGGGCCACCAAAGGTTTCCCCCTAAAAAGAAAGGGCGTTTTCCCTTTCCACTGTGCAGATGGTCTACACATAGTTAGTAGGGAGTAACTTACTAACCTCTTTGTCGTGTTAAATGTTTCCTTTTCTACTTGTGTTAAATGTTTTCTCTTTTTCTTTGTTTTCTATATGCATTGGTGGTTCTTTGTCTGTCTACACATGTAGAAGTATTTAGTGGGGAATCAGGGATATATCCTTTGGGGAGTTAGTGATTCCACTTTCTCCAACCCTTTGTTAAGCTGAGCTTCATTTACCTCTAAGAGGAGGGTTCTCCACGAGTCAGAGGGGACGCCCGGCCAAACCCCACCTTTCAGCTGGTCTTTTCTTCCTCTCTTTCAAGTTCTGAAGCCTCTATTTATGTGTAGGCCCCCAAGCGGTGGGACCCCTCTTCGTATGTCAGGTCTCCTCAGCGACAGTGACCCCCCAGCTATATGTTTGGCCTTGGAAGAGACGGAGCCCCTCTCTTTATATGTTTTAATATTTACTAACTCCATGTTTATTCCTTTCTGGCTCACAAGCCTCTTCTTATGTCGGGTCTCCTCAGAGGCTGTGACCCCTCTCTTGCTTGTTGGGTCTCCTCAGTGACGGAACTCCCCTACTATGTGTTGGGCCATCGAAGAGGCAGAGCCCCTCTCTTTATATGTTTCATTTGTTACTAACTCCATGTTGTTAAACATCACCTCTGGTGGCCTTGCTCCCACCCCGTGAAGTGGGAAATGTGAGTGAGTAGGGTAGCCTATTGTAGACCAGCTACCAGTATTTTGAAAATGTACTCTACTAAACATTTTGACTGGATATTTTTTATATCATTAACCCTTTGTGGTCCATTTATTCAGCGCGTCTCAGGCAGGACAGGTCCAATTTATTTTCACACGCGCAGTTTATTTTAGACGCGCTGTTTCAATGTATTTTTTTTCACAGTAAAACAGGTTTAAAAGGCACTGCATATCAACAGGACACTCAGTACTGCATCTCCAGCCCTGCCCCACCCCTTGTTCGCTGTATTTTCTACATACCTCTACATAGTAGCGCATACCGAAAAATCATCTCTTGATCACTCGTTTTATCACCAAACTCCTAAATAATGCGATCCAAGTCGTTATGTTATTACTATAACATCTAAACATGTTATTTTATTACTATAACATGTCTGTGATATTCTTTTTTTTCGGTTTCTCTCGGCTCCTATCGGTCTCACTCGGCCATTGAATGGTTTTCTCGGCTTTTTCCCCGAGAAAAAACGACTAGAGACCTGTTTTTTACGTCTTTTTGATGATGTCGGACAGGGTCCGACATTCGACCGGAAAGGGAAAATTGCAATGTTGGACCAGGTCTGACATAGGACCGCAAAGGGTTAACCTGAAGTGCTAGATTTGTTTGTATACTATATAGATAAGAATTACTGTAGCTACCCTTCTGTAGGAAACCTTGTATATATTTTATATGTAAAATATGTATATAAATATATATGCAGTCAAATAATACATAGTAAAATAGTAATAGTAAAAAGCACTCTTATGGAATGTTGGTATACAGTATATACTGTGTGTATATATATATATATTCAATGGCAAAAACTTCGTTAAAGTAACGTTAAGGTTTTGTTGTCTAAAAGGTTAGGAAATTGCAAGTTTATATGTATGTTTCCCGTCACACTTGACATCACATATGACATCATCAATGACATCGACAACGACATCACTAAGCACATGACAAATTCTCCCCGAAGACTGGCCATAAGGGACATAGCACTGGGAAATCATAGTCCTTGTGATTGGTAACATGTTGAGTATCTGCATTAGCATTCCCACACTGAGTCACGCTCAAATGTGAGTGTGGGTGGTGCTTTGCTGTGCCGTGCAGTGAAAGCGGTGAGTCAGGGTTAGTGCAGCAGCTCGAGTGCAGGTGGTGCTTTGCTGTGCTGTGCAGTGAAAGCGGTGAGTCAGGGTTAGTGCAGCTCTATTCCACTGCAACAACAAAATCAAAACAAATGCAGGCTCCGGCCTCGTAATAAACATTCAGCGTAAGGGGCAGTACTCACGTAGCAGCGTCCCCTTTGTACTACCCAACTCCTCCCTGCAATCAACCCGGCAACAGCCTTTCTCCAATCGCTGCCTGCCCCGTAGCCGATTGCAAGGGATTCGTTTCGTGTATGCCGGTCTTGTCAAATGTAGTCGGCATGGATGGGGTTAAATCCCCATCCCGATAAAGATTGTGAGAATGTGGCTGGAGCCTTAATAAGGTAATAGTTTAACCACTTCAACATCACGACGTACGCATGTACGTCAAATGAAAACCCACTTACAGTACCATGCTGTACCTGCATAGATCAAGTTTCCTATTCTATGAGCGGTTTCTCAGGATAGCATTTCAGGTTTCATTCTCTAAGACAGTGCTGGTACTGTGGAATGTGCAATGAAAGTCGGGGGAAGGTCAGGTGACATTTGCATCCAATTGCGTGTCGTAGAGATTCCAATCTACCTGTGGGCATTTAGAAGACTGAGATATATTGTGGGAAGCCATTCAACTTTTACATATATATATATATATATATATATATATATATATATATATATATACAGTGGCTCTCAAAAGTATTCACCCCTTGACTTTTCCACATTTTATTGTGTTACAGTATGGAATCAAAATGGATTTAATTAGAGTTTGTGCCACTGATCAACACATAAAAAGTCCATAATGTCAAAGTGAAAATAAAATCTACAATTTATTCTAAATTAATTACAAATATAAAACAGAAAATAAATGATTGCATAAGTATTCACCCCTTTGCTATGACACACCTAAATAAGCTCTTGTGCAACCAGTTGTCTTTAGAAGTCAGATAATTAGTTGAATGGAGTCCACCTGTTTGCAATTAAGGTGTTTCACATGATTTCAGGTTAAATACACCTGTCTCTGGGAGGTCCCACAGTTGGTTAGTACATTTCAACAAAACTACATCATGAAGATGAAGGAACATTCAAAGCAAATCCAAAATAAGGTTCTTCAAAAGCACCAATCAGGGGTAGGATATATGAACATTTCCAAGACATTGAATATCCCTTGGAGCACAGTAAAGTCCATTATTAAGAAATGGAGAGAATATGGCACAACTGTGAATCTGTCTAGAACAGGCCGTCCTCAAAAATATTATCCGGGCGAGAAGGGCACTAGTCAGGGAGGCCATCAAGAGGCCTATGGCAACTATAAAGGATTTACAGTCTTCCACGGCTGAGCTGGGAGACACTGTGCATAATGCAACAAAGCCCGGTGCTTCACAAAACTGGCCCTGGGAGAGTGGCAAAAGAAAGCTATTGTTGAAAAAACTCACATCAAATCTTGGCTAGAGTTTGCCAGAAGGCATGTGGGAGACCTGAGACCAAGTGGAAGAAGATTCTGATGAGACCAAAATAGAACTTTTGGCCTCAACGCTAAGCGCTATGTTTGGCGCAAGCCTAACACCGCACATCATCCTGAAAACACCATCCCTACCCGTGAAGCACGGTGGTGGCAGCATCATGCTATGGGGATGCTTCTCGCGCCAGGGCCTGGAAAGTTTGTGAAAATAGAGGGCAAAACGGATTCAGCAAAGTACAGAGAAATCCTGGAGGAAAACCTGCTGAAGTCTCAAAGAGACCTGGGACTTGGGAGAACATTCATCTTCCAGCAGGACAATGGAGTGGCCCAGTCAAAGCCCGGACCTCAATCCAATTGAGAATATGTGGAAAGAGTTGAAAATTGCTGTTCACCAAAGGTCCCCATCCAACTTGACGGAGCTTGAGCAATTTTGCAAAGAAGAATGGGAAAAATTGCAGTATCCAGATGTGCAAAGCTGGTAGAGACTTATCCAAATAGACTCATGGCTGTAATTGCTGCCAAAGGTGCCTCTACCAAATATTGACTCAAGGGGTGAATACTTATGCAATCAATTATTTTCTGTTTTGTATTTGTAATTAATTTAGAACAATTTGTAGATTTTATTTTTCACTTTGACATTATGGACTTTTTGTGTTGATCAGTGGCACAAACTCCTAATTAAATCCATTTTGATTCCATGTTGTAACACAATAAAATGTGGAAAAGTGCAAGGGGTGAATACTTTTGAGAGCCACTGTGTATATAATATATATATATATATATATATATATATATATATATATATATATATACAGTACTGTGCAAAAGTTTTAGGCAGGTGTGAAAAATGCTGTAAAGTAAGAATGCTTTCAAAAATAGACATGTTAATAGATTATATTTATCAATTAACTAAATGCAAAGTGAGTGAACAGAAGAAAAATCTAAATCAAATCCATATTTGGTGTGACCACCCTTAGCCTTCAAAACAGCATCAATTCTTCTAGGTACACTTGCACAAAGTCAGGGATTTTGTAGGCATATAGTCAGGTGTATGATTAAACAATTATACCAAACAGGTGCTAATGATCATCAATTCAATATGTAGGTTGAAACACCATCATTAACTGAAACAGAAACAGCTGTGTAGGAAGAATAAAACTGGGTGAGGAACAGCCAAACTCAGCTAACAAGGTGAGGTTGCTGAAGACAGTTTACTGTCAAAAGTCATACACCATGGCAAGACTGAGCACAGCAACAAGACACAAGGTAGTTATACTGCATCAGCAAGGTCTCTCCCAGGCAGAAATTTCAAGGCAGACAGGGGTTTCCAGATGTGCTGTCCAAGCTCTTTTGAAGAAGCACAAAGAAACGGACAACGTTGAGGACCGTGAGACGCAGTGGTCGGCCAAGGAAACTTACTGCAGCAGATGAAATACACATCATGCTTACTTCCCTACGCAATCGGAAGATGTCCAGCAGTGCTATCAGCTCAGAACTGGCAGAAAACAGTGGGATCCTGGTACACCCATCTACTGTCCGGAGAAGTCTGGTCAGAAGTGGCCTTCATGGAAGACTTGCGCCAAAAAGCCATACCTCCGACGTGGAAACAAGGCCAAGTGACTCAACTATGCACGAAAACACAGGAACTGGGGTGCAGAAAATGGCAGCAGGTGCTCTGGACTGATGAGTCAAAATTTGAAATATTTGGCTGTAGCAGAAGGCAGTTTGTTCGCAGAAGGGCTGGAAAGCGCATACCGAATGAGTGTCTGCAGGCAACAGTGAAGCATGGTGGAGGTTCCTTGCAAGTTTGGGGCTGCATTTCTGCAAATGGAGTTGGTGATTTGGTCAGAATTAATGGTCTCCTCAATGCTGAGAAGTACAGGCAAATACTTATCCATCACGCAATACCATCAGGGAGGCATCTGATTGGCCCCAAATTTATTCTGCAGCATGACAACGACCCCAAACATACAGCGAAAGTCATTAAGAACTATCTTCAGCGTAAAGAAGAACAAGGAGTCCTGGAAGTGATGGTATGGCCCCCACAGAGCCCTGATCTCAACATCATCAAGTCTGTCTGGGATTACATGAAGAGAGAGAAACAACTGAGGCTGCCTAAATCCACAGAAGAACTGTGGTTAGTTCTCCAAGATGTTTGGGCCAACCTACCTTCCGAGTTCCTTCCAAAACTGTGTGCAAGTGTACCTAGAAGAATTGATGCTTGATGCTGTTTTGAAGGCAAAGGGTGGTCACACACCAAATATGGATTTGATTTAGATTTTTCTTCTGTTCACTACTTTGCATTTAGTTAATTGATTAAATATAATCTATTAACATGTCTATTTTTGAAAGCATTCTTACTTTTACAGCATTTATTCACACCTGCCTAAAAACTTTTGCACAGTACTGTATATATATATATATATGTATATATGTGTGTATGTATATATGTGTGTGTGTGTGTGTGTGTGTGTTTTACATTATTATTTTTTTTGTTTTATTATTAGTTTTGCTTGTTTAGTTGTAGTTTTTATATAGTTTTTAGCGAAAGCTAAACATGGCAACGTACGTGGAGAGCGACAACAGGAGTGATGAAGATTTCGAAGTTGGTTCAGAGGATTTCGATACCAGCGACAGTGATGCTGACTTATCACTCAGCGATGATGATGAAGAGGATGTAGAGCCAAAGAACAGCAGGGGACTGGGTGTTTATTACTTATCCCTACGATGATGCCAGTCCTCCATCATTTGACTTTGCATCTGTTTACACAGGTGCAAGCCGTGGAACTTGAGAGTTTGCGTTCTCCATTGGAGTGGTTTTTGGCTTTTGTTCCCGAAAAGCTAATCACTTACCTTTGTGACTGTACAAACAAAAGAGCATGTAGCTACTTTACAGGTAAGCCAGCTGCAAATGGGAAGGTGTTTGGCTTGAAATGGCAGGACATGGAACCCATGGTGATGTACATCTTTTTTTGCGCTTGTGTTTCTGATGGGCATAAACAAGCTGCCACAGATGTCTGCATACTGGTTACAACACCTGTTGATCCAGAGCCCCCCTATCTTTTGAGGTGCTGATCAGAAACCACTTTCTTAGCATCATGAAGTTTTTGCGATTCTCTAATATAGACAATGTACGCACAGACCGTCCTCTTACAAGACTGGAGCCTTTTCTTTCCATGCTCCAATGGATTTAGTTGACCCAGGACAGAATATAGCCATTGATGAGGCACTTGTTTTGTGGAAAGGAAGACTTTCGGCAGTACATAAAAACAAAAAGAGCTCGATTCGGAATCAAACTTTTCTGCCTGTGTCCCAGTGATAAAAGGCTGAGGCGTTACACCTGGAATTTTCAAATTTACATCGGCAAGGATAAATATGATGTCTCGCATTATCCAGAAGCAAGTGAACTCAGTTTATCTGAAAGGATTGTGGTTTATTTGGCTGATCATGTACTGAACCAAGGGCATCATATTATTGTTGATAATTGATATGTCTATAAGACTAGCATCATTTTTGCTTACACAAAATACGCACATCACTGTGACTATTCGAACCAACAGAGAAGTACCAAAGGAAGTAACTGAAGAAAAACTGGACTAAGGACAGGCATGTTTTGTTAGAAACTCTTATTTATTGTTGGTGAGGTGGCACAACAAAAGGGACGTGAATGTACCGACTACAAAGTACACAGCTGGCTTTGTAGAAAAGCCCAGTGTTGTCACTGGAGGCGCAACAGTATATTTCAAAAAGCCATTCCACATTGAAAAGTACAACAAACTGATGGGAGCCATGGAGAAAAAGTCTTGCCTGGTTCAAAAAATTAGGCATCCACTTCATGTCCCGGATAATGCTGAACAATAGAGTTCTGTATCAGCATTCAGTGGGGGAGGGTACGATTCCGTTCCTGGATTACCTTTTACAGTGCTGTGACGAAATACTATCAAAACACAGTACTGGGTACAAGGCAATAAAGCAGGCGTCTGTGGCAGCCAGATCCATCACAATGCCTGCGCAAAGTAGCCCTGTACAAGCATTTGTGACTATCCCTCCAACACAAGGGAAGCAGAGACCACAAAAAAGGTGCAGGGTCTGCTATGAAAATGAAAACAAAAGAAAGGACACAAGAAAAATGTGCAGTGCTTGCGAATTCTGTTGTATTGAACATTTTAATAAATGGCACAGAGCAAGTCGGTAATGGCACACGTTTTGATGTTGATTGATTTTTATTTGATAATTACTGTTTACTGATTATTATTTGTATTACCATTATTAGTAGCATTTTTGTTTTCATTGTTCAAACAAAAAATTTAAAAAAATTAAAAAGTTTTTATCTCTATATTGAACATGGTTATGTAGTTCACAGGAGCATAAAGGGTTAATGAAAAACACAGTTTAGGTCATTTATTTTTGTTTTATTCATTATATGTTAACATTTTATAGCAATTACACGGTTAACGACTTAGGAACGGAAACGGATATGAGTATGGAGAGTACTTCACAAAAGACAAGTTCAAGATCTGCAGTTAGCAAAGACATGGAACTCCAGGTTTGTGTCTGCGGCTGGAGCAAGGCAACAACGGTCAGGGGTTTGAAGATTCATCAAGGGAGAATGAAATGCTTGAGTGAGAAGGGACAAGTGCCTCACATTGATCAGTACTTTATTATTATTATTATTATTATTTATTAGCAGACGCCCTTATCCAGGGCAACTTACAATCGTAAGCAAATACATTTCAAGTGTTACAGTACAAGTAATAATACAATAAGAGCAAGATAAATACAATGACTAGTTCAAGCAAGTACAAGTGTGACAAAATACAATTCAATAATACAGCAGATAAAAGTGACAGTGATAGTTACATCAAGATATGATTAAATACCAAATACTACAGATTAAACACTTGGCAGATTACAGTACTCTGAAGTACAGGATTAAATGCAGTAAAATAGGGGGCAGATTAGAGTAAGTAAAGCACATTTAAGGAAGGGTGAAAGTGTCCCAGGGGAGAAACAGAGGAGTTCTACAGGTGCTGTCTGAAGAGGTGATACAAAGTCAGTCAAGTCAGTCGAATGAAATCTAGTGACAGGAAGCAAACCACAGTTCGCAGGATATCAGCACCCCTGTCATTGATGTGAGGAGTACTTACATGGTTACAGTTAGTGATGAACCTAATGATCCTTGTGAACCCGGTCAGACAAACCCGCGTAAGAGAGAAAAGAACCTCAACGGGCACAAGCCTGGAGTTAAATGGCCAAGAGCTTGTGAGAAAACTGCGTGGGACACAGTAAACACAGATCTCTGCTTTGCGTTGGAAAGGTTAAGTGGAACAGTTGAAAAGAAGCTGGATAAATTTGGGGACATCGTCTACGCATATGGAAGCGAGAGGTTTGGAGTTGAAAAAAGGAAGGAAAAAGTATAAACTATTCATGGAAAGTCTAGACGGCAGCAGGAGATTGAACGCTTAGTTAGAGAAAGGAGACAGCTGAGGAAGCAATGGAGAAGAGCAGAACAAAGTCAGAAGGAGGGACTCAATCTCTTACAAAGGGTCATAAAAGATAAGCTTGCAACATTGCGCAGAGCTGAGCGCCTATGGAAACGCTACAAAAAGAAGGAGCGTGCGAGAACTAACTTTTATAAAGACCCATTCAAATTTGTAAAGAAGTTATTCACCAGTGAGAAGAATGGCACACTAAAAGCATCTAAGTTTGAGCTGGAGAGATATTTGGAGGAAACGCATACAGATTCAAAAAGGCAGGAGCCTATGTCAATTCCGTCAGACATCCCACCTATCAGTTCACCAGAATACCAAATGGAGGACTGTGCACCTAAGTGGAAAGAAGTAGAGCAAGCTGTGAAAAAAGCAAGGGCTTCATCATCTCCAGGGCCTAATGGAGTTCCGTACAGAGTGTACAAGAGTGCTTCAGGAGTTCTACGAATCCTGTGGAAATTGATGAAAGTGGCATGGGAAAAACAGGTTGTACCAAAAGCGCCAAGCAGGTGGAGTCTTTATACCTAAAGAAAAAGATTCTACAAGCATCAGTCAGTTTCGCCCTATTTCCCTATTAAATATAGATGGTAAGATTTTCTTCAGCATTATTGCTCAGAGATTGTCAACTTACCTATTAAAGAACTGCTTCATTGACACTTCAATACAAAAAGCGGGCATTCCAGGTTTCCGAGGATGTTTAGAACACATCAGTGTGATCTGGCAACAAATTCAATCAGCTAAAAAGGAGAGGAAGGAGCTCCATGTGACATTCCTGGATTTGGCTAATGCATATGGTTCAGTGCCACATGAACTTCTTTGGGCAGCATTTGATTTTTTCAGTGTACCGATGACAATAACAAATTTAGTGAAAGCCTACTATGGAGATTTGCAATTTAGTTTTTCAACTTCAGAATTCAGCACTACATAATGGCAGGAGCCCTCGCCACTGTCTCCAGCACTAGGAGCAGAGCAGCAGGAGCTGCCTCTGTCTCCACCACCACCAGGAGCAGAGCACCATTTCTCCACTGGCTTTTACCATGGCAATGGAAGTAATCATTAGGGCATCAAAATGGGTAGTGGGAGGAGAGCGCTTGGCTTCTGGAATGCGACTACCACCAATTCGAGCATACATGGATGACATGACAACCATGACTACAACAGTAGCCTGCACTAATCGGTTATTGGGCAAGTTAACCAATAACATTGACTCGGCACGAATGCAATTCAAGCCCACTAAATCAAGGAGCATCTCTATAATTAAAGGTAAAGTAGTAGATAAAACGTTCTTCATTAATGGTGAGGCAATACCAACAGTGTCTGAGAAGCCAGTGAAAAGTCTTGGGAGATGGTACGACGGGGATCTAAAGGACACAGTTTGTGTGGGAGAAGTTAGACAACAAGCAGTGGAAGGGTTGAAGAGCATAGACAGCAGCGCTTTACCAGGCAAACTAAAACTCTGGGGCTTTCAGTTTGGTCTACTGCCGAGGCTGCTGTGGCCACTGACTGTGTACAAGGTTTCTTTGACAACAGTAGAGAAGCTGGACGCTTTAATCAGTTCACACATCAGGAAATGGTTGGGAGTTCCACGCTGCCTCAGCAGAGTGGGACTTTATGGTAAAGGAATACTGCAGCTACCAGTCTCCGTTCTAACCGAGGAGTTTAAGTGCGCCAAGGTCCGACTGGAAATGACATTAGTAGAGTCATGCGACAAATGCGTAAGGGAGGCAGCACCTGTGTTGAAAACTGGAAGAAAGTGGATGGCAAAGAAAGCTGTGAAAGATGCAAAGGCTGCTCTTCGAATTGGTGATATCATGGGGCAAGTTCAGCATGGAAGAGGGGGTCTTGGTCTTAGTTCAGCTCCTCCTACATGGCACAAGGCAGCCCCAGCTCAACGGAGGAAACTGGTAGTGAACGAGGTGCAAAAGCAGGAGGAGAGGATGAGGTGCGTAAAGGCCGTTTCCCAGGCCAAGCAGGGAGAATGGATGAGATGGGAGAGTGTGGAACAACGCAAGATTGGCTGGCAAGACCTATGGTCAATGGAACAGAGCAGGATCAGTTTCCTCATCAGGTCAACATATGATGTTCTCCCATCACCACAGAACCTAAACCTCTGGGTAGGAGAGGATCCCTCATGTCCTTTGTGTTCATCACCTGCAACATTAAGGCACATTTTGACAGGATGTAAGGTGTCTGCAGGCCACAGTCTGTACGCGTTTGGTAAGGATGTGTGACTGTCAGCTAGTTAAATAATCAGTAGCTGATCAGCCACGCATCCTCACGGGTTTTTTAAATATAAATAATAATAAATACGCGGCGCTGTTATCCGCGTCGCAATCAATGATACAAATAATAATAGGGGGGGACACTCCGCCACACATGCCCCCTTGCGCAGCAGCACATGGCCTTTTCGGCCACCTCCCCCCCTTATTCCCTAAAGTCCCGGCTAGCAGTCCCGGCCCAGGAACAGGGGAAGCAAGGTGTCTCCGGGGGCGGCCACGGCGGGATGTCCTCCTCCCACCTCAACAACTGTAGCGTCCCAGAGGACCACACACAGGCCGGCTCCTCTGGCCAGAAAAATTTTGGGGGTGGTCTCCAGACCTGCCCCCCCCTTCTTCATGGCCGGCAACTCCCCTCCGTGGGGCTCCGGCCACCCTTTCTCCTGCAGCGAAATTGCTGCGGGGGGAGCTGGTCTCCTGACCTCCCCCCCCCCTTCTTCATGGCTGGCAGCTGCCCTTCATGGGGCTCCAGCCACAGTATTTCCTGCCGCGTGGCAGGACTGGTAGGTACCCCAGGCAAAACAGGACCCTCGGGAGGCGACGGCAGAAGCTGCAGACCCTCGGCAGGAAACGGCAGCAGCAGCGGACGCTCGGGAGGTGACGGCAGCCGCAGCGGACCCTCGGGAGGAGACGGCAGCAGCATCAGCAGACCCTCGGGTGGAGACGGCAGCAGCAGCAGCGGACCCTCGGGAGGCGACGCAGCAGCAGCAGCGGACCCTCGGGAGGCGAACTCGGGAGGGGAGCTCCTGGCCATGGAGGCGGCAGCGGGAGCTCCACTTCTCCCTCGTACCCTGTAACTGGTGGCTCTCCAGGTGATGCGAAGCAACAGGCAGCCCCCGGCGATGTGTGGCAACAGGCAGCCCCGGGCGATGCGGAGCAACAGGCAGCCCCCGGCGATGTGGGGCAACAGGCAGCCCCCGGCGATGCGGGGCAACAGGCAGCCCCCGGCGGTGCGAGGCAGGCACCTTGGGCGGTGCGAGGCAGGCATCCTTGGGCAGAGCGAGGCAGGGTAGGAGTAGTCCTTCCCATGACGGTGGAGGTGGAACCAGCAGGTATTCACCCTCTGCTGGTGGAGGTGGGAGCAGCAAGCAGTCCTCTCACGGCGCTTGAGATGGAACCAGCAGGCATTCACCCTCTGCTGATGGAGGTGGAAGGGGAAAGCAGTCCTGCCACGGCGGCTGAGGCAGAACCAGCAGGCATTCACCCTCTGCTGGTGGAGCTGGGAGCGGCAAGCTGTTCTCCCACAGCAGTTGAGACGGAACCAGCAGGTATTCACCCTCTGCTGGTGGAGCTGGGAGCGGTAAACAGTCCTCCCACAGCGGTTGAGGCGGAACTAGCAGGTATTCACCCTCTGCTGGTGGAGGTGGCGGAGGCAGAGGCAGCTCCTGCTGCTCTGCTCCTGGCAGTGGTGGCGACAGAGGCAGCTCCTGCTGCTCTGCTCCTGGCGGTGGTGGAGACAGAGGCAGCTCCTGCTGCTCTGCTCCTGGCGGTGGTGGAGACAGAGGCAGCTCCTGCTGCCCTGCTCCTGGTGGTGGTGGAGACAGAGGCAGCTCCTGCTGCCCTGCTCCTGGTGGTGGTGGAGACAGAGGCAGCTCCTGCTGCTCTGCTCCTAGCGGGGGTAGAGACAGAGACAGCTCCTGCTGCTCTGCTCCTCTCCCTCTGGCACTGGAAACAATGGCGATGGCTCCTCTCCCTCTGGCGTTGGAGATGGCAGCGATGGCTCCTCTCCCTCTGGCATTGCAGATGGCAGCGACGACTCCTCTCCCTCTGGCGCTGGAGAAGGCAGCGATGGCTCCTCTCCCTCCGGCGCTGGAGATGGCAGCGGCGGGGCTTTTTCCGATGGAGCTGGAGATAGCGGGAGCCCTGCCATATCTGCAGCCAGGTAGCAGATTACCATGTCCGCAACCTCCAGGAGTGACACTGGGCAGTGTTGCTTTTCCCAGGCTTCCCATCGCTCTCCATCTCTGGCCCACAGGAGGCTGATCACATCGGGGAGGGCATCTTCGGCATTCCTCCCAGGCTCCACCAGCCAGCCCCAGATTCCCTCAGAGGAGAGTGCTTTTGTCGGCCTCTTAGCCATCGGGACCTCTCCCCCCTGACGCCG
Organism: Acipenser oxyrinchus oxyrinchus; assembly: GCA_030684275.1. Taxonomy (NCBI): domain Eukaryota; kingdom Metazoa; phylum Chordata; class Actinopteri; order Acipenseriformes; family Acipenseridae; genus Acipenser; species Acipenser oxyrinchus. The sequence goes on from CM060285.1 coordinate 8,292,357, forward strand.
GATGCTCAGGCTCCTCCATCTCCTGCCATGCATGGCTCTGGCTGAGCGGACAATACCTGACCTCGCCACACAGGAAACACCACCCTTCCTCATCCAGACAGGCCAGGCAAACATCCGGTGTGGTAAAAACGCGACAGGACCTGCGCGGCTGTTGATGCACCTTCTGCTGCTGTTGCTGCTTTCTCCTGCCGCTTCTTCCCATTTTTTTTCCTTCCCAATCACAAAAAAACACTTTTTGAAAAAAACAAACAAAAAAAACTCCCTTTGCTGTTCGTGGTCCACCTCCTGGAGGCGTTGTTTGTCCCACGCAGGACACCATATGTAGCAGAATGGTTGAAGTGACGTCACGGACCAGGAAGGAGCAACACAAAAACAAAGGCAGCAAAGGTGGGTACGGGAACGAGATGTGTTTGCGCTCGGCTTTTAATAATAAATCAAATAATAAACAAAACACACAAAACAAAAGGGCTCGATGGCCAAAATAAACTAACAAACAAATACCGTGTGGTACAGCAGTAGCAGTTGCTTCGGGTGTATTCTCTCGCTCTGTAGTACTCCCCTCTCTGGCTCAAAGGAAAATGCCCCGATTAGCCTGGAGCGGGTTCTTTTAAGCTGTGGCTGGAGCCTTAATTAATTATCAATAAAACAATTACCTTGTTGAGGCTCCAGCCACATTCTCACAGGTTTTTAAATTAAAAACAAACAATAAAACCATGGCTTTACCACCGTCCCAAATATAATAATAATAATAATCCTAGAAAACATTCAAATAATACAGGGGCGGGGCGTACCCCGTCACACTTGCGCAAATTTGCTGAATATCACCGACTATCCTCCATAGGCATCTACCAGTGTACCGAATTTTTGAGCATGTTTTGGACAGGAAAAAATAATAATAATAATAATAATAACGAGAGTTCCGAGCAACTTTACGGCTTCCAAGCAGTTATCGTGAAATTTAAGCGCATTGGTTATTATAAATGAAGAGTTATCACAACTGTGCTAACTATGTTGATTTTGGCACACATATTGGAATTATTGCTTAGTAGGCATTTTAAATTTAATTTGGATGCAAACAAAATTCTAAATAGTATGCAGTCATATATACTTTGAAAATAATGCATATAAGAGGCTAACATTGTTCTAAATGGCTCTTTGTTTGAGTTTATGTGCGTGTCTGGCTGAATCAAAAACATCATATTGCACACTTGATAAACTCATTATAGTTTGCACATAAATAGTAATTATTGCACAGCAATAGTAGCCCAGTTATATTACACATAAGTTATTTATATTGCACACCTTGGTTAATCATGTATATTGTGATCAGTGAAAAAACAAAAAAAACAAAACTCCATACGTCTTTTAAACTGGCTGCTTCGTTGCCACCTATTGAGGATTTGCGATTGTGGTCTTAATTATAACTATGAATGTAGTTATGAATTAAAAATAAATAAATAACAGATGCCATATCAGTAAGTATTTTTGTCAGTACAGTATACCCATTCACTTGAATTCCGTATGTAGATACTACTGAATCAGAGCCGATTTACCTGTAAACACAGCCCTATTAATACACCTTAATATAATTAAAATAAACGGTAGAACGTAAGTGACATCTGTCACATATTAACATTGTGCCGAAATTATAATCATGGTAGCTTTAATAAAACAAATTTAAGTTTTACAAACTGCGTATAACTTATCTCGAGACTTTGAATTTTCCCATTGACTTGTCAACACATTGTGGCGGTAGGTTTATACTAACACATACAAAAAAACAAACAGCCAGTATTGCAGGCAAAAGACGCGGCGTGCTAGTTTTTTAAATAATAAAATAAAAGGTTACAGAGCGAAAATCAAATATAAACAAAACAAATCACGAACACAATACAACTCAGGTCGTTTAACTTAAGGTCAGGCTGGGTAGTAGCTTTGACGGTTCCTTTTTAAGTTTTGTTTTTGTTGTCTTTCTTTTATTTCTACTCTCCATTGTCGCCTGTCGTTCCTTCTCTGAACACCCCAGCACGAACTGGATGCGCTGGATGTTATTATACAGGTGACCATTTCCCGATTAGCAACAATTTAAACAATTAACTAACTCGGGAGATGGTCACCTTCTGCACAAGGTTTTTAAGTACGCCTGGCAGCGGAATTCGTGTGACTTGTAAAGCTCATGTATTATTTATACATGTTATTGGTTAGATTGGTTGTGGTTTAAAAAAAAAAAAATATATATATATATATATATATATATATATATATATATATATATATATATATATATATATATATATATATTTGGCTTCTGTTTAGGTGCAGTAGCGTTGAAAAAATGAATAAATAAATAGGTTTACAGTACATTCGTGTACAATCCGAGATAAGTCATTTTAATGTGTGTGTGTGTGTGTGTGTGTGTGTGTGTGTGTGTGTGTGTGTGTGTACGGAGCCCCAGAGACCACATGGTTGAGAAAAAAAAAACGCTGGACTAATCTGTGCGCACAGTTTATCTTCATCGGTTTGCTGTTTGATATACTCTCAGCTGAAGTGCTGGTTTTGTTTCAAAATACATGTTTTACAACACGATTTGGCTATCTTGCCATTCCATTCCATTTCAATTCCTAGTTCCAAGTAAGACTTATTAGAGATGTGACATGCGCCAGCAGGGTCAATTCAGTAAATAAGTGTAATGTAAGCAATTAAAGTACTGGTTCGATCAGATTCCTAGAATTAAATAGAATTGAGTATTAAATGGAATTGAGTACCCCTGGTGTAAATAGTGGCATGGACAGGAGCAGACTTCTACTTAGGGGAGGAAGAATGCCCTGTTATTTATAATATACTTATGTGATATTAAGAAGCGCCTAAGTCAGGGTTTCTCAATCCTGTTCCTGGTGACCCACTGTGTCTTCTGGATATCTTTCCAATGGAGCACTCAGTTACTAAAATGAACCCTAAATTAAAGACATGCCAACAAGAATGTAACATAAGGCAAAAAAAACTGATTTAAGTATTGCGTTTTACATGGGGAGGAGCTACCAGAACAAGAAAAAACACACAAGATACAGTAGCTATAGAAATAAGTTTATCACAAAGTCAAGACTTGTGGCAGTATGACTGAATAACAATACAGAACATTTTTGTATTATTCTTTATTATGGGCATCTTTAAACTTGAATTAAAATGTAAAACCAATCAGTCTGATGTTCAAAAGGGGCAAAAGAAAAGAACTAGGTCTAAAATTATTCTAAAACTTGATTTTCATGTTTAGAAAAACATATGTATACATTAACATAAAATTCAGCTATTAGCCAGTTATTTAAACAAATAATGAAGGTCTAACTCAATCTGAAATGCTTTCAAAAGAGTACAGACTATTTCCCCCATTGCAGTTCAGTATAATAGAGTTGTACCAACATAGGAGTATAATTATAATTAGTTTATTTAGCAGACACCTTTATCCAAGGCGACTTACAGAGACTTAGGGTGTGTGAACTATGCATCAGCTGCAGAGTCACTTACAATTACGTCTCACCCAAAAGACGGAGCACAAGGAGGTTAAGTGACTTGCTTAGGGTCACACAATGAGTCAGTGGCTGAGGTGGGATTTGAACCGGGGACCTCCTGATTACAAGCCCTTTTCTTTAACCACTGGACCACACAGCCTCCTCTATTGCTAAAACAAATGAATAGTGGCCAGATGTATCAAGGTTGTTTGATACTATGTGTTCTATCATTTCTTGCTGATTACAAACAGTACTTTTTTTATTAAATACTATATCATTTTAATTATGCTTATATATCTGTTCTTTTTTAATTGTGTAATTATGTTTTCAGGAGAGTATTATAATACAAATAGCAAATGGGTGGGTTTTCTGATATTGCTTGCATTTTACCACTTGCCTGAGAAAAAAAATGGGGAAAATCTGCTTTTCTATTGAGATAATCATTAAAGTGGGACTATAGCAGGGGTAAGCAATTCCAGGCCTGGAGGGCTGAGATGGCTGTATTGGACCAATTGAACCCTTTTTCTAGGTCCTAGAATGTAGAATCTAGCCTATAGGTATAGCACAATTTACTTACAATAAGTCAGTGTTTCACTCTCAACCCTGGTCGTAGATGCCCACTATGTCTGCTGGTTTTCGCTTTAGCTGAGCTCTCATTTACTTAATCGAACCCTTAATTTAACTAACCTTTTTTTTTTCGAGATCTTTTCAGTTGTTTCAACGCTTAAACAGGTGGATGTACTTCAGATAAGATTTAAATTAACTTACAATTCAGATGGAAGGAAAACCAGCAGACACAGTGGGCCTTCAGGACCAGGGTTGAGAGACACTAATGATAGATTGCTACCACTTAAAGCAGGGGTGGCCAACCCTAGTCTTGGAGGCCCAATGTACCTGCTGGTTTTCGTTCCACCCAAGTCCTCAGTGTCTTAATTGGTCTAGTTTTTTAATTAGCTTGATACATTTAACACCTATCTAGGCACCTAAATATTTTATTGTACCTTGTACCTTGAATCAAATGCACATTTTAAACCATGAACTCTAAAATACCTTGCAATTTTTTTTTAAATTTGTTAAATTGAGTACATAATTAGATCAATTAAGTAATTGAGAGCAGAAGTTGGAACAAAAACCAGCAGACAGTGACCAGGGTGACCTCCAAGACCAGAGCTGGCTAGCCCTGACTTAAAGTACAAGCTATATTATTTCATACACACAATCACACAATAAAAGTATGTATGCTATAATTTCCTTTGGCTGCCCCAGGAATGAAGGTAAAATGACCACCAGGAATTAAAGGCAAACTCTGCTCTACAAATAAAAGTAAATTCTGTAGAATAGTGTACTTATTAATCAAAATACAAGCAACAGAAATTATATTATTTAATTTGTGTACTTATTTCTAAAGGAGTAATAATAAGTGCTGGTGGACTTGATAGGTACATGGTCATATTAGATAATCATATATTACAGATTCCACATTTTTCTGAATATGAACATCTGGGTAAACACTGGAAAAAGAACCTTCCTAAAGTACTTGCATTGCAGTCTGTATCACTCCCAAATGTTTAACTGAGAGTTTAAAATCACAGATCCCCATGCAAACTTTGTGATGTAAAGGTGCATGTTGGATCATGCTGTCAACAGGTATGTCACGAATTCTGCGTGTTCAGATTTCTTTACGTACTCTTTTGAATTGCTCAGCACACACTCTTGTCTCAGGGGAGACGTTAGGAGGACAGAGATGTTATTACTCCTAGTGGGATATAGTTCGTGCTCTGGACCCGCAGTATATTCAGATGACTAATATAGTACTCAAGAAATTGACAGACTCATGTATTTAAAGTTTTACGAATCAGAGTATGATTAGTACTCTTTCGGTTTATTAAATGGTTGGATATTGGACCGGCGCAGTTGCAGGCTACGTCGCATCCCCAGCTGACAGACACACTGGATAGTCCAGCTTCTTAACAGATATCACCATTAACACTTTAATACATGTAAATACATGTTAATCAAGGCCGACAAGCTGGCCAAGAACATGCCACTTAAAGTACCCAATGGTCTATTTCAGCACATTCAACAAAACACTCTCCTAACTCTAAAACATAGTGTAAGTCCCTTATAGCAATACATGCAATACATGTGAGGTAAAATAATAATTGATTAATGCTTACCCTAAAAGGATATGACTGTCTTCACCAGGCAAATTAAACTGAGTTTAATCAGCTCCGCTGTATTTTAGTTTGCAGAAGATGGACCACCTTACCCTGTCTCGGATGAGTGTGGTACTCCATTGTAATTACTTAGGAGTTATATAGGTTTTTCGTCTCATTGAAATACATGGGACGCCTCAATTAAATCCAGTCATTAATCTGTTGAGACAGCTCCTATCCCTTCTATAAACAACAATTTTCAAAAGATCCAGACCAACTTTTCAGAATTAATAAGTATCATAACCTTAATAAATTCAAGACTTCATTTTTATCTAACTCCAACTCTATGATCTCATTCCTTGTTTTCCTCCGAGCCCCTCCTTTATCTGAAAAGTCGAGTGAACCAAGGTTCCCAGGATCTTGGCTTATAATAAAATATAAAAACACTACTGTTTGTATGTGATTACAAAACATTATTTTTATATGTGTTAAATATGAGAGATGTTCTTAATATATGACATCATCTTCTAATTGATTATATTTTGCTAAATTAAAGGTATGTGTTTCTTTTAACCTCATGTTGTTTCATCATTTTGTTAATGAGTCAGTTTTAATTCCATATACCACTGTCTAACAGAGTATTTGACAAAAGATTGTCTCATACAACATTCAAGTCAATTAGTTTCACTAAGTTTAAGTGGTAATAATTTTCATTACAATTATTTATCCCTTAAAAGATGCACTAACCAAGCTCTGACCTGTACCTGACTCTGAGAATATGCTATTGCAAGCAATTTCCACAGTCTTTTGTTTCTTCAAGGCCAAAGTCTGTGCAAACACTTTTTAGATATATGACCTATCCATGTCTGTTATGCCATAATTTTCCCAATCTATAAGACTTGCAGCTTTGCTGGAGTGGAATGTAAGAAGACCCCTCCTGTCTCTACAGCCCATACATTTTGATAAAGAGGCCCCTTTTTCAAGGCAGCAGTTTCAAAGAACCACATTATAATGACTCCATTTACCATCATTAGACAATAGTATAGTGGATCAACAACAAGGCACATTATAGTATATTATTACAAACTAACACAAAAACATAGCACAATACCTTTTATATTCCGTAATTCAATGGATATTATAATGTTTAAAGGTCTTCTTGTTTAATAGAAGGAGAAAGAGACTGTACCACTTCCCCAATTAATTAAATCGAATACTGCTCCAGATTTTAATCTTCTTATCAATACAGTAAAGTTATGAACAAGCAATAATACTCGTCAGTTTTAAATAATATGTTTTCTTATTATAGCAAATACTTAAAACATATTATTAATCTTATGAAATCAAATAATTATTTTTAGTTTCAAATATCATGCTGTCTAAAAAGGGGTTGATCATTAATTTATAATACCTTTGTGTCTAATTTCTAGTTTTTTACTAATATGAACTATAGACAGTGTAAATTATCACTGAACCTTTTTAACTCTAAATGTGGCATTTCAAAATAAACTTTTAATCAATTTACTTCAGTTTTAACAGTTGCTCCTAGAATTTGTAATATCACGTTATTTCTTTAGTGAATCCCTCTTAAGATTTAAATCCAAATACAGGCCAGTATAAATGCATTCAGCTTTTATATATTTTATAATGACTGAACTAGGCTTGACCCTGTCCTTTGTTCATACAAAATCCAGCCGAAACAGGTTTTTTTCTTAACACCTTGGCTGCTAAGTTTTAATGTTAATTTATATGTTGTAAAGAATTTCTTTCTTATCTTGTCTTTAGAAACATAAATTTGTTGGTGTGATTAAGTTCACTTTTTAGCCGGAATGGTGCTTTTTATCAAGCATCATATTTTGTCAAGATAAGATATACAAGACGGTAAATCGTGCAATATTTATATATTTTAGAATGTCTCCAATAGCTAGGTGTTTGATTAGAAACATATGTAGACTGGCCTATTTCATGGAGCAAGAGAGCCATCTACTGACAATACAAGGATACCCTCTCTTTATCCCTCCTTCAAAAAAAACCTCTCAACAATTTCCTCTTAACATCAAAGTACATTCCACATCCGAAATTGCCCAGTACATATCCACACGTTCCCAGCAGGACCCAACCCCTGTGCCGGGTTCAGTTCTGGTCGGCTCCGCGAAGACGACCACAGGCCTCTTTATCCAGAGTTTAGCACCACAGGTGTGAGACGCCATCTTCCCCACCCCGCACCTACAAGACACCTGGACACGTTCAGCTGGGACACCCTCTGCACATTCCAATCTACCTAGATGTGCCCACTTCACCAGGTGACCTCCCCCACAATTCATGCACCCAATCCTCTCAACATCCCCCGGGTCCACATCCAAATGAGAGAAAGAAACTCCTGCAGAATCACCGCATTCAAACAAAACTCCACAGTGTTTAGCCAAATGACTGCAGGCCGGACAAAGTTTAGGCCCAGTCACTGATGACTTGCTTTGGCACATATTACATGCACACCTAACAAGAGGATTATGTTTCAATTTATGTGTCAGGGTTAATTCTGCACCCTGTACAATAGTTCTGGATCTGTACACATTGTGGCTATACATTTCCTTCTGTTCGCACAAAGTCACTTTGCAAGGTACACCATCCATCCAGAATACAGAGGGAGGCCAAAACTCACTGTTATTCATATTTTCTGGTATCCAATTATTGTTCTGCCCTACATCATCAGTTGGCAGACACAATACAACTGAATCTGAATCAATTGATGAACCATGAGCCTCAGCTACTGAGATCCTCCATGCAAAAGGAGTCAATGTCTTACTGACCAGCCTAGCTGATTCAGCGTCCCTTGCGACAGGTACCTTGTGTGTCTCTCATCATAATAACATTACATTTGTAAATAAAGATCCATCAAAAACCTTATTAACCATTCTAAGAAATAAGTGTTTTACTTTCAATTGTAACACAAAATTGAGATGGATTATCTCCACTTTAACAAACTTGAATGGCCTACCTGTACTCCAGGATACCCAGTTCTATTCCCCCCCCCCACTCCTTGCTTTACTCCAACAAATCAAAGTCTTTTTAAACTCAGGTTTGGAATTGTAGTTTGATGTCATTCACACATGAAGGTCAAATCAGACCCGAAGACTTGGATGAAGAAACATGAAGCACAACTAAAAAAATTATAATAAAAAAAGTTTTTTTTTGCCAATTTCTTTTCCTTTGATGGAAAATGGAGCATGTAGGGTACCCTGTTGTCTGATTTGTCACAGAATGACCCATGAGCCAAAAACATTTTTAATACTACATGGAAAACATGTAATGTTAAATCTGTTAAGACAACATGCATGTTTGATCAATCTGTCAACAGATGTAGTATTTGAATTTGTTGTATTTATATTTCAAAAGTAATGACACCCTGTAGCATAATGCAAGTTTCCAATTAGTTTCCTCAACAGCTGCTGTTTCAAAACTTTTGAACAGTGGCTAAAGTTACATGTTCAAGGCCTTAAATCTAAAACCTTACCAGGCCGACTCCAAGTACACATTTGCTTTCTTACATAAAGTCCATTACCCAAACTTTTGAATCAAAGACTTCAGTGAGTTCTTCAGCCATCTCCAAGTAAGAGGTGTACGTGTTTGGCATCTCCAACACACATCCACATGTATGTGCTTGGGGACTTCTTGAGAAGTCACTCATGGGCTCTACAAATCTGATGTGAATCACTGGGCAAACCAGTACATCTGCACCTATTAAAATAAAAAAAAGTATTATGTGACTGTGACAGGTAGCTGAGTGCGTGATGGGAAAAATAAAGAGACCAGTCCGGGGTTGGTATTGTGAAAATAATGTGCGGCTTTATTTTGCCCACAATAAAAATAATAATGGTGCCGAGATACACAACGATGTGTAACCCGGCAACCACAACACAAAAGAAAGGAACAGGGGAATGTGCCAAAAATCAAAAGAACAACGGAGAACGTAGACACCCCAAACAAAACAATAGCCCGTCCATCCTCAGCCCGTCAGTAAAACTAGGGCGGAACCAGTCCGGCACTTCGGGTTAGCGCTCCTCCCTTGTCGCTCCGGGCGTCCCGTTAGTGCTCTGATAAATGAATAAAACACAAGGGGTTAGCAGGAACCTCCGCACCACACAACCTTCCTATTTATTTCCCTTCCCTGGTTATCTGTGTTCTACTTCTTTTCGTTTCTCTCTCTCTCTCTCACTGTACCTTGCCAGAAGGAACAGAACCCCGGCCACGCCCTTTTGTGCAGCCGTCCCGTTCCCATTGGGCAGCGAGGGCAACCGCCTTTGACCAATGCGCGATTGCCACAACGCTTCCCGTCTGGGTTGACGTTGCGCACCGTGGCCCCGCCTCCCTTTCCAGATGGCCGACTTCCACCTTTCCTGGGGATGTCTGCTCCTCCTCCCCAACGCCCTCACCGGTCGGAAGGGAGATCTAAAACAAGAATTCATTCTCTCTTTGTCACAGTGACATATTTGAAGGACAAGTTGTTGGCACTTTATACAATACATGAAAACATACTGTTATGACAGGGAGAACATTTTTATCTTTTATAATTGCTAGTTTTGGGTCAATGTTTAATCTGACTAGTTGCTTCAAAAATGTGTAGGTCATTACAAGGCTAAGAGCATAGATATGATTGAAAGGTAAGTAATAAAAACATGAACTTAAGCTCTAGTAACAAAAATTAGTTAACCTTATACCTTCAGCAAATGAAGGCCAAGAGTCACGTAATACTGACGGTCTGAACCAAATTAATAAATAATAATACTAGTCTGCGGAGAACAATTAAGAAATATAAAGAAGCTGAGATTATATCGCATCCTAACTCAAGAGCAATTGCATAAGATGTACGTGTCATTCCCGTTGCAGTCATTAAGAATCAACCTTTGTTTGAATGTGTGCCCACATTACCTGTGCAAAAACGGAGAAATCTTCGGAGGCGATCTTCTGGGCAATGTCTGATGAATTTCTTCAGTTAGTCCATGATGGTTTGTTCCTTTCGAAGGCCTGACTCACATTTCAATGCTGCAATCGCTTTCTTCGGAGTTGGAGTAAGATTAGAGAACAGCTCATCCAAACCCCCTAATGGAAGCTTCAGATTCTGAAGAGCATCATTCCAACACTCTGCAATATATGCTGGTTCCTGTATGATCTCTTTATGGGCAACTTCGCCCAGGACTTTTGGCCAGTTGTCTTCTGTAACAATGGCTTTCACATTATGTGCATCCAGTAGGTCAGAAAAATCATCCTCTTGACATATCAGGCTGAAATCAGTTTGAGCTTGCTCTATTATCTTTCTTTCATCATTTGGGACTATCTGCAGGAAAGTCTCTATCAGTTCATTATCTTTTAGAGGTCTTCCTAAACAGTAATCAAGGAAGGGTTTAGCAAGGGCTATTGGGAAATATCCCGCATTATTGTAGCCAATAACCAAGACCTGGGCAACATATTGCCATGTTTCCTTCATGTCGTGCCACGTCAGTGGGATGCATATTGTGTTGCCATTTGTACATTTCTGGTAAAAGGTTTCCCAGTACTCACTAAGAGCGTCCCTAAAAACACCACCATTATCCTCTCCCTTTTCAAGTTTTCCATTGGGCAGCACCATCTCTATCTCTACCAAATCTTCAGAAAGGGATAACATGCCACTCTTTACGGCTTCGTTCATGTCACTGAATACATTGCCACGGTGAATCTTGAGTTTTAGTTCTTTGTTTGGTGTTGAGGTCAGCAAAGTATGTGGGACCAAACTGCTACTTGTGCTGTCCAAAGCAACAGTGTCATCGAGCATGTCATACTCGTCATCAGATAAGAAAGTATACCCTATCTGAATTTTGTCATCAATACATATTGAAGAGCTCAGTGGAGCAACATCAATAGTTTCCAAAGCGGAGTCTAACGGACCACCAATTGTGAAAGACCGATCTGCAGTGTTGGCCTTTGATGTAGTTTCCCCAGCAGAGTCTAATTGATCACCACTTCTGAAAGACTGCTGTGCACTGTTGACTGCTGATGTTGCCAGAGCATGGTCTTTAGTTTTTTTCTCACTTACAAGATAAAGTCTTAACATCTTAACCTTTCTGAGTTCGTATTGTTGAATTAAGGTGGTGGATGGGTCAATTGCTTCTTCTGTGAAGTCCCGCATTGTGTAGTCAAAGTCTTCTATTTTTCCTAGTTTTGATTTTCCATTAGGAAAAAACAGACTTTTTGAAATTTCTATTATTTCTCTGATTGTTGTTTCTTTGTGTGCTTTCAAATGTCTTGTTCCACCTCCACGTTTCTCTCGTACTTGGTGACATTCCTTGCCTTTACACTCTAGCCAGCCAACTTCAAAGCGAAGCTCTGCTCGCTTTGCATTTCCATTTCCAGTCATTTTCCCAGAACAACTGTCTATGACACTAACTGATTGTTTATGGTTCCTGTTTCTAATTTTCTCCATCAGACGTTGAGCTGCTTTTGAGATTTCTCCCTATGAGTTCCTCTTTGCTGCCATTTCTCTTTGGCAATACTGACCTATCGCAATTCGGTCTCCAATTTTAGCAACATATTTGGCCAATTCTTCATCTGTCATGCCATCAATCACCATGCAATCAATCTGTAAGTACATGTAAAGAATGTTAACAAAAATGTCATAATATAAACTACGGGGGTGATGCCATAATAGGCGCTAAGTCAATTGTAACCACAAAACAGTAAATGCGCCAAAAAAAACAAAAGTGGACCGTAGCAATCATTTTTTGCACATTACAACTGTTTGGCAGTCGCAATTAACTCAGCGTCTACCCTGGAATCCCCCTTGTAAATATTGGCAGGGATGGGGTTAAATTCCTCTCCCTGCCCAGGTTTATTGCGTCAGGTGACTGGGGGTTGATTGGAGTATTTAACAATCAATCAGCACCCAGCCACCTGACATTAATGAGGAGCTGAGGCCTCCGTTTGAGAGAGGTAGCTGAGGAAGCAAGGTGGTATTTTTTGTTAATTTTTGCATTCCAGTGAAGGCATAGCTCAGCCTGGAAGATTTGTTTTCTGTAAGTTTTACTTTGTGTTTATTGTTTGTGTTTAAGAACCTTTTTGTTTGGCCCTCGTGCCTGTTTATTTTGTGTCTTTACATTCACCTTGTCTAAGAACATTGACAGCATTCACATCAATTGAGTGGAACAAACAACAGAATATACTGCAGGCCCCCAGGAATTGAGACATTTTATTGGAATTTAATGTGGATTTAATAGGGAATTTAATAGTTTAAACTGTTTACAATTCTATAATCTAAAGAGAACACCATAACATTGAATGAGAGTATAGATTTTAAAGTTGATTCTAACAATAACAAATGGTTGTCATGCCTTCAAACACACACACACGCACACACACACACACAATAAGCCAACCTTTTCATCCCTAAAGGCCTGCACAGTTCCAAAATCCAATTTCCGTTCTTCTATTAAAAATGTGACAAAACCTTCCATACTGCCCACATTAAGACCTATTTGAGAAAATAAACAAATCAATGCTCATAAAGAAAATATAAAAAATAAAATACAATATGAAACAAAAGACAAACTAGTCAGTCTTACGCTTACAAAACAATACATAGACAGTGGTAATAAAGTAAATGTAATGTCTATTGCTGTACGTTGGCTGTTATGTAAGTTTAACTACATTTATATAGTTATTACAAATTGTACTGAAAGCTTTAGAAATGTTGAAGCAATTTTATAATACTTTCAGCTGTCAGAAATCCAGAATCTGCAGCACAAGTAAAACAAGAGTTGTGAAATGATTCTCAATTAGTCTACTACTGCAACATACAGTTGTTTTGAAAGCTGTAAAGCTGCTGGAAGTAAGTTAAACAAGCCTTTTTTCGCATGAGTGGTGTGTATGGAAATTGTATAAGATTTACCATAGTTTTTCACAAATTATTTGTAGGATTCACAGGTAAAACAATGGCTGTGAAATAATTCACAAGTCTACTTTAATTGACAATTGTTTTGACAGCTCTATAGTGCAAATAAGGTAAACGTGCCATTTCCTGCATGTCGGTTTCTGTAGGCTCTCATCAAACAAAATGTGTTATTATGAACAGATTAAAAACGGTTTAAGAACTGTTTGTGATTCATCATCGAATAGTATGTTGTCATGTCCGACAATTGAATGATGTCACGTCATACCAAAAGGAGACAAAATCCGACAAATCCTAAAAACTGTCAGTTTTCCCAATTTGCAAATCATTGAATGCAAATGTTGGAAAAATAAAGCGATCATACACTTTTGGTGTAAATGACACTTGGTTTTTATCACCAGATCTGAGCTGTTCTTAACACCTTAACACTAACACAAGGCTGTGGTGATGGCAAAAAATGCCAATGCAAAAGCCATAAATAATAATAACACAAATAATAATAATAATACATAATAATAATATACTATAGTATAGGTTTGTTCATCACCCTAATGATGGTCCAATGCTGGTTAAGCTTCATTTATTTATTTGTAAATGGCATGTTATCATTGTAGGTGCTCCCGACTTATAAATAAATGGAGCTTAACCAACATTGTGCCATAATTAGGACGATAAGCTAAATTATATTGGGCCACTGTTGTGTTCTGACAGAAAGTGCCAATGTTACCATATTTATCTGGTTCATCCTTTCCTCACTAATGTGTGACTAAAAAAAAACTAAAACTAAATATATATGGTATTAAAAAGAATAAAATAAATTCCCTCCCATGAATCAAAACCACAACCTTTTGGTTAAGTCCAGAATCCTAACCACTACTCTACATTGCTGCTCCATAATTAACACATTATATATCTGGTAACTGACTAAAACATAGGTGTAATTTAGGGAGGGACATCCTCTCTACTTTAACCCTTGAGGAATGTACATTCAGTAGGATGATATGTTTTTGCTATGTCCAATACTGATAGTGTTACAATTGTCATGTTTTTTTTTTTTTTAATTTATTTATTTATTTATGAAACAAATACCGAATGTATAGTTGCATTTATTTTGCTAAAACCAGCTACAGGCCTAGTAAGGTGTGAATACTGAAGACATCTGTACTGTAACGGTTACTATATATACATATATATATATATATATATATATATATATATATATATATATATATATATATATATATATATATATATATATAGTAACCGTTACAGTACAGATGTCAGTAAATGCCGGGTTATTTCTGTTTATGTATTTTTTTTTCTGCATAAATCCATTTATCACCTCTTATGAAAAAAGAGCAGATATCCGTGACTGCATAAAGCTTACAGGCTAAAACTGTATCCCAATCAAATCAATATAGCTGATGCTACTAAAACAGCAAATCTTTAATATTTAAAATTTGGTCACCATGATTCATTGTTATGTTGCGTAATTACCCAACTGTATAAACGGGTAATTGTATGTAAAACATAATGATAACTTGTAACAATTGTAAGTTGCTCTGGATAAGGGCGTCTGCTAAGAAATAAATAATAATAAACAAAAAAAATAACGAATGGCCGGATGAAAATAAAATACGCTTTTTAGAAAAAAAGAACATTTGTTGTCAAATATTATTTTCAGTGCTCTGAGTTGAAAAAATGTATTTTACAATCAAACTTCAAGGTCTTGGGAACATGTCTAAAATGAAAGAATTAAAATTGGAACACCAGAAAAAAAGTTACAGCCATTTATAACAAAACTATAGAAAACGCAAGAAATGCAAAATAATATATAAAAGAAGAAAATTATTAAAAAGAAGGGAAACACAATCATGTTTTATTTTGTTTGGCAATGTATTCTTTGGTATCCTGCGCGTATGCTCCATCCAGTGCTCTCACACACAGCGTGAAGCAGTCAGGTCAGATTCTCGCCGAAGTAGATGCCCATATTTGGTATAATTAGAACGCCACAGTCCGCCCCTTTCCAAGAGTGACAGCCATATGCGCCTATGATATACCGCTCTCCTGCACTACGTCTTAGAAGGGCGAGCCCAGGGGCGACCGCAATAAAGCCAGACTAACCTCAGAGAGAATTCTGTGAAGTGTGTTTGATACATTAACAGATAACTAGAGTCGTTATTTGTAACATTAATGTGAAAGCAGACAAATACTATCACTCCAACGTAGAGCACAACACCGTACACATTAGCGCTAAATTAGCTAGCTTGCTTTCTTAATTTCACATTTCCTCATCGTTTTCTTTGACGACATGTATTTTTAACGTACATATGTGATGCATTCATTCAATAATCTACGCTGTCGCTAACCTGTCTGAATTATTTGAAGAGGTCAGGGTGCCTGTCTGCCAAATGCTTCGCTAAATTTGAGGTGTTGCCTCCTTTTGTTTTTACCATCTTAAAGCACCGTTTGCATATGGGCTTGGATGGATCTTTTGCTTTGCCCTGCTCATTCGCTTCATAAATGAAATATTTCCACACAGCAATCCTGCTGTTCTCTTTTTCTAAGAGCGCAGGCCGCTGGGCTTGTGTGCCTTCCATCTTAACCTTTTACTTCTGAATCCTGGCTGTCTCGTTGTCGTTGTTTCCACCTGGAGTGTATGGTGTCCCTGCGCGGACATAAAGGGAAGCTTTTTTTTTTTTTTTTTAGTACGACTCCGTCTTTTACATGAAGGACGCAAACACGCAATTTTCATTATACAAGTACAGAGTCCTCCGATACTTTCTGTTTTTCGGTATTACCGAATGCATAATTAATGAAGCTCAGAACCGTTTTTGAAATTTGGTATCGCGATAGTATCAAAGTATCGGTATGTTTGACAAACCTAATGCAGCGTGGACGCCATGATTTTCACAGTAGCAACTTCCCTTGAACAAGCTTAACAGATTACCATACTGAGATGTTTTATTCCAATTTTTGTTCCAATCGGATAAGCGGTTTCAGAGAAGAAGATGTTTGAATTTTGATAATTTCATAATTTGATGTCATTAATCAATGTGGTTACCAAACCACATAACCAATCAGCTTCATATTAACAACAGTTAATCATGGACTATCCCTCAACATGTATAGCAATTTTCAGAACTCTGCAGTAAGCGGTTTCCTATACATAGGCGTTTTAACAAATTCCGCAAAATCCAATATGGCTGCCAAACCATGTGACTTGCGCAAGTTTGGACACCAGACCTGTTATCTGCACTTACCCACCTACCTACACATCCGATTTCATAAGCCTGCGATGAGGTCTCGGAAGAAAGAAAAATAATAAGAAGAAGAAGGAGAAGAAGAAGAAGAAGAAAAAGAAAAAGAAGAAGAATCCTAACAGAAACAATAGGCTTCCCCAGCCTATGGCTTGGAAGCCTAATAATAATAATAATAATAATAATAATAATAATAATAATAATAATAATAATCCTAACAAAAACAATAGGCTTCCCCAGCCTACGGCTTGGAAGCCTAATAATCCTAACAGAAACAATAGGCTTCCCCAGCCTACGGCTTGGAAGCCTAATAATCCTAACAGAAACAATAGGCTTCCCCAGCCTTTGGCTTGGAAGCCTAATAATAATAAACACAGCAATAACAATAGGCTTCCCCAGCCTTTGGCTTGGAAGCCTAATAATAATAAACACCGCAATAACGATAGGCTTCCCCAGCCTTTGGCTTGGAAGCCTAATTATAATCAGAACAGTTACCGTAGCAACAACACAAAGGCGAACACATATGTGTCATCAGTGAGCAACGTTTCCAATACTGTACCGCCATTAATAGAGTTCCACTGTCAACTCAGAGTGTCCCACAAACTATACAATGTAGGAAACAGACACGAATAGCGCACAGATGTGGGCAACAGTTTTGCAGCATCCTATAGAATTAACAAATGTTCATAAAGTCGAATGAAACCTGATGAATAATGAATTACATACCGCTTTGTCGTTGTCCATATATTTAACGAAAAAATGACAGCAATGGAACAATGTGACATTTTTAAATCTAACAGGACAGCTGTGCACGTTAATAATTCATCTGATGAGTGGCTTTTTATTGTATAGGAGATGGAGTCTCAGTTTGAGAGGTTTTGGCGGGCTGTGTGTCACCCAACATGTGAACTAATTATAAATCACACAAAGGAAGAATGTAGACCCGAATGGATACCAAAAAAATTAATTAAAAAAAAAAGTTATTTTTATTTTTATTTAGCTTTACATTTGAAAATGAGACCACCTGGAAGTTGGTTACTTATTCCCTGTTCCTTATTTGCGATGTAGTTGACAAAGCATCGTGTCCTTTTTCTGTGTGTTTTAACTCACTTACACATCTTGCTCAATTAATATATTGCCACTATTTAAAAAATAATCGCTCCTTCTTTAAAAAAAAAACAACGAAAATATTAATAACAAATCTGTATCAGCAGTATAGCGTTACCCTATATTACCCGCTTGTTTCGCCCCATGTAACCCACTTTAGACGCCTTGCTCACTAAATATCGAGGTATCCCTAGATAGGGTATAACCCCCTCTTTGAAAAAACACTAAAGATTTTAGTGAGCAAGTCGTACCCCACGAGCAGCAGCACCCCAAAGTGTAGCCCACATTAACCTATACAGAATGCATGGGAGCACGTCTTTGGATGACCCATTTACTCCCCTTAGACGGCTTGCTCACTAAATATCGAGGTATCCCTAGATAGTTTATCACACCCTCTTTGCAAAAACACTAAAGATTTTAGTGAGCAAGTCGTACCCCACGATCAGCAGCACCCCAAAGTGTAGCCCATTATAACATATACAGAACACATGGAGGCACGTCCTTGGGTGACCCATTTACCACCCTTAGCCGGCTTGCTACTAAATATCAAGGTATCCCTAGATAGGTTATAACCCCCTCTTTGCAAAAAAAACCTAAAGATTTTAGTGAGCAAACCGTACCCCACGATCAGCAGAAACAAGCGGGTAATATAGGGTACCGCTATGCTGCTGATACAGATTTGTTATTAATATTTTCGTTTTTATTTTTTTAAAGAAGGAGCGATTATTTTTTAAATAGTAGCAATATATTAATTGAGCAAGATGTGTAAGTGAGTTAAAACACACAGAAAAAGGACACGCTGCTTTGTCAACTACGTCTCAAATAAGGAACAGGGAATAAGTAACCGACTTCCAAGTGGTGAAAAACCAGTACTATTTTTAAAGCGGTTTCATTTTTATTTTAGCTGAGGGAAGCACAAACAAAAATGTAAACAACTACAAAAAATAAAGAAAAAAGATCCGCGCAACCCCTCCTTAAATGTTGTTGTTTTTTTTGTCTACAGAAAACATTCTAAAGTGGCACATTGGATAAAAGGGCTTGCGATGTGACAATTTTCTTACATATGTAAACATTACATTTAATAAGAGGGAGGCGTACAGACAAGCTGTTTGACATAGCTTTAAATAGTGTGAGCGAGCTTTTTCTCTAACTCCCCCACAGCTTCACCTCTGTCGGTACTTTCCTCTAAAAGGTCCCATGGGCGTGTCAGCGGAATAACTGCTGTTGCGCTGCCTGCCAGCTTCAGTGCGCTGAGAGAGAGGCGGAGAGACGCAACCAGCTAGAGATATTGCTGGAAACCCGTGAGAGCCGCTATTGTGAGCCTTATTATCACACGTGGAGAGTCCTAGCCAGCAACCCTTATATTGGACTGTATGCGGGTTAGTGATATACTGCGCCGAAGAGAAGGTGCCAGAATTGTGTATTGGAGTTATTGAAAGTATCATTTTTGACTTGGAGAATACGGGAGTTGTTCGTGTTTTTGCTGAGAAGGGCTGGTGGAGGTGCGGCTGACTTCAGCGCTGTGGGTTTTGGGCGCACGGGGATTTCTGCAGTCATGCAGGCAAGCTACCGACTTCTTCTGCTGGGTAAGTTCTAAAAGTATTTACTCAAACAACTGTGTGTTTGTGTGTGTCACACTGACACTACCTGGCAGGAATGAAACTGGACAGCTGGAATAAGTTTGTCAAACCTCGGGAGCCGCGCTGGAACCGCATATATACAAACTTTAGCGCGCCACAGCCAGCAACGGATGTTTTACAATCTGAACAGATCACAAAATTCCTAACCCATGGAAACAGACAACTTGTTTATCGTCACGTTCATAGCGATCATATTTATCAGTCATAGAAATGACTGAATCACTGGGATCCTTTAAGACCCGACTTGACAAAGTTCTGAGTTCAATCAGCTACTAGGAGGTTAGATGGTGGGTCAGTGGCCTCCTCTTGTATGTAACTTTTCATATGTTGGTATCAGTGCAGTATTGTGGGTTCAAAATGAATTGAGCTGATGCCATGGCGACTGGCACTAGACTGATGTAATGCAGGAGTCAGGAACAATAGAGCGACTGCGCTCACTGCCTCTGGTTAAAATCATTTGCAACGCAGCCGGGATTTTCGTAATACCATTTAAGCAGACGGAATTATGGCTTTACGATGGAAAGGCTATATGCTGTTTATTTTAGGGGATAAAGACTATGCAAAATCTGACAGACATTTCACAAAGTAATAAAAACCATGGAAAGATGGAACAGAAAACGTGCCAGTGAGTTGAATGAAATTAGGGAGTTGATATTCATTTTAATAGCGCTAAGAGTTTTTGAATTTCTTAAACATTTTAACATTGTCAGAAATAAGTAGGCAAAAACAGATGTCAGCTGTACAGCCATGGCCGAATGTGTTATATTCGACTTTATGAAGCACAATTCTTTAATTCGATAGGGTGATGCAGAACCTTTGTCCACAGCTGGAGGGTTTTAAAGGGTAGGACGTGTGCAGTGTCAAGTTATTCATTTTATATTTACTACAAAAGTCTTTTCCAGGTACACATTAGTGCTCACCTGCAGTCTTGCGCTCAGTAACGTTGCATCGTAACAAAGTGTCTCCAGCTCTCACAGAAGATACAATGTATTTTTTTCATGCTTGGTCTGTTTAGAAGCATGATTGCATTTCAGGATTTAGAACAGTTGTGGTCAGAGTATGGTCCTGTATATACTGTGGTCAGTCATTCACATCCACCTTGTATATACTGTGGTCAGTCGTTGATCTGCACCCTGTATATACTGTGGTCAGTCGTTGATCTGCACCCTGTATATACTGTGGTCAGTCGTTGATCTGCACCCTGTATATACTGTGGTCAGTCGTTGATCTGCACCCTGTATATACTGTGGTCAGTCGTTGATCTGCACCCTGTATTGTAGATGCTGCTGTCACTGCTTGCCCTGTTTAAACAGTAACGTCGTGGGATGAAGTCGGTGATTACTGTTTTGAATTCTTTGCAGGTATTTGCATTGTCTGGGATCAGGTGCAGTGTTCAGGTAAGTCTTCGTCTCTTATTAGTGGGTCATGTGATGGTAACCTTAGTGGGTCACGTGATGGTAACCTGCTGAATAATGGGACGTTACCATATTGACTTACACACCGCTTTGTAGTTTTTCATCTACTTAACGAAAAACTGACAAAAATGGGAAAAAATGGACATTTGATTACATAATGTTAAATAAAAGATCTAAATTCTTATTTTTTAAAATTCTGTCTCGTTCCTAAAATTGTAGAGAGATGCAACACTTGTGTCTGTAGCTGTGTGTGCCGGCGTGTGTTTGTGCATTTCAGAATTGATGTTTTAATTCTTCAGCTTCTTCAGGTAGAGATGAGTGTGCTGATCCCGTAGCCGCGTGTCCTGATAATTCAACGTGCTTCGATACGCTGGAGTATTTCTACTGTCAGTGCGTGCCAGGATACAGATCAACAGGGAAACACAATTTTACAGATAAAGATAGAGACACATTTTGTAAAGGTAAGAGCACTGGAATCTGGAATCACAACTACCAACGAGTTATTCATTTATTTATTTATTAGCAGACGCCCTTATCCAGGGCGTTAAAAGATATCACATTTTACATACAATTACATTATTTTTTTACAAATTATTTTTACATATAATTACCCATTTATACAGTTGGGTTTTTACTGGAGCAATCTAGGTAAAGTACCTTGCTCAAGGGTACAGCAGCAGTGTCCCCCACCTGGGATTGAACCCACGACCCTCCGGTCAAGAGTCCAGAGCCCTGAGCCCTAACCACTACTCCACACTGCTGCCCTACTACTCCACACAGGGGTTGATTTGTGCCAGATCCGGTACCTGTGTGTCTGGCAGGCGAGAATTATATACAGTTTTCAAAGTGTTGGAAAAAAACAAAACATATCAATCAATATACATAACATGTGCAATAAAAAAAAAACGCTTTCCTGTTCCATGAATTGACTGATGAAAGTGTGCTGTAACGATATGTAGCAAAACCCTAAAAGCTTAGCGTTTGTGCTCCTCAGATTAGTCTCAGATTCGCTCTCCCTCTTCCTTAATGATAAGATCCGTTACCTTTTTGTTTACAAATTTAAAACATGTTATACATTTAAAAGGGTTGTACTTTGTCATCGTCGCATTTATCAAAAGCAGACTGACAAATCAAATCACACAAAGGCACATGTGTTTTGAATGAGAGCGTGCTGTGAATCTGCACCATCTCTACCCCACGTGAACCAAAAAAGGAGTGTGTGTGCCTCAGATCTTTATATGTATTCATTTCAGACAACTACTGCTTCCAGCAATGTCACGCTTTGACGAGATCTCTCGCCGTTGGGTAATATGAAAATAATAAAATGATGAGAACTCACTTCATGGGGCTCTGAAAAAAGAATGTTTTCTTCCTCTCGTTTTTCTGTAGAAATAAATGAGTGTAGAGAGAACAGCAACCTCTGTGGCCAGAATGCTTCTTGTCAAAACACACCTGGAAGCTACAGCTGCTCCTGCAAGGCAGGCTTCAGGTCCAGTTCTGGGCAGGTGAACTTCATGGACGGACAAAGCATCTGTACAGGTAATGGGGTAGATTGTTATGCATACAGATTCCACCCAGGTTTGGACAAATCCTTTACCTCGTCATGTTGCTGAGGCAGAATCACTTGGATCCTTTAAGACCCAACTTGACAAAGTTTTGAGATCATTCAGCTACTAGGAACCAGACATAGTTAGATTGGCATAATGGCCTCCTCTCGTTCATAAATTTGCATTAAAACAGACGCCACAAGTGTGTCCCGTTTGTCCAGAACCAAATACTGCAGAAGCATCCACAGGATCATACCCTAAACCTAAAATCACAATTTTACCCATAACCTTTAATTTAATCCTAACTAACAGAGCATTTAGCATCGGACGAAACAACAAACTGCACACGTGCGACTGTCTCCTTGGGGTTAATTACCACAGAGGTCACACAGGGCAGTATGAAGATGGAGCTAATAGTAATATTGCATAAAATACAATGTTTTTTAACAACTGACTGCCCAATGAGAGTATTGGGAATGGAAACACATAGTGGATACTAACTGAAATTTCAAATGCGTTTTCATGCAGCCATTGATGAGTGCGCCCAAACCCCCTGGTTCTGTGGTCCGAATGCACAATGTACCAACACTGTCGGCAGCTACACCTGCTCCTGTAATCCTGGATTATTTCCTAATACTGGATTGAGATGGATACTCAATCAAACACGGTGTGAAGGTACGTAAATAGAAGATGCCTTTCACTGGAGTTTACTGGAGCAGAATACACTTCCCACTAGGGCTGTGTTCAAAGGCTCGAAGGTTTGTTTGCTAGCCAGGAATTCAAAGGTAGTTCTAAACCTTGAAGGTTCGTCAATGTGTGAATACAATAAATCGCACATTAAATGTCACTCATGCAGAATTTGATCTTTTGATTTGTATAATGCCTATTACTTAAACAAAGGTTGTTGTATTAAAATCCACTGCCAAATCTATACAAAACTAAACAAGATAGAAGACAGAAAAAAGAGAACAACAGAGAAACCTCTTGTTTATCTATAGTTTGCAAAAAGATGTTCATCCAGCCTGAAGTATTTCGCTGAGCTATGTTTCCTTTTGGAGAAAATTCGCATTTATTTTGAACAGACTAGGGTGGGACCAGGGGAATACATTTTATAAAGATACACCGGGGAGCCCTGCATTGTGCAAAAAAAGTTGCGCAACAAGCAATAAAGTGTAAATATTAATTAATCATTATTTTATAAAGGTTGCAACCCTACTTTTTGGGTTAAAAAATAAATTAGCAAGAGCTGTATCTTAAGATCCCAACCGGAGGTTACAGTAACATCCGGTCTGTGTTTGGAATGGGAAACTGTTCAACAGCTGAGATTTTTTAATCGCAATTTAGAATTTGTATGAATTAGAAAGCATTTTTTAAAAACGCTGTTCATTTTTCTTTTGTAAACAAGTTAGCAAAAACAAGACACGTTACAAAAACTGTTACTGTGACAGGGTAGCGTCCCAGCCCAAGCTGTTACTGGCAGGAATGAGACTCGGAGAGAAGGAAGCTGCAGTTTAAGCACTAGAGTGCACATTTAATAAACAAACAAATACAAAAACAAGAACAAATAAACAAACAAGATGGCTGCTTCCGCATCCAGCGCTCAAAGAATATCACAGACATTTGCAGAGCTTTTTTTAGATGTTATAGTAATAAAATAACGACTTGGATCACATTATTGAGGAGTTTGGTGATAAAACGAGTGATCAAGAAATGATTTATCGGTATGTACTATTAAGAGTTATTTGAAAAATATAGCGAACGAGGGGTGGGACGGGGCTGGAGATGCAGCACTGAGTCTCCTGTTGATATGCAGTGCCTTTAAAAACGGTTTTACTGTGAAAAAAACTTTTAAACAGCACGTCTAAAATAAACTGTGCGTGTGAAAATAAATTGGACCTGACACACCTGACGTGCTGAATAAATGGACCGCAAAGGGTTAAACACACACAAAACACAGCTCCAAAACACTAACCTAACTCCGTCCACCAGACTAAGTTTTTCTCTATCATTTTATGCATGTTGCCACTCCCCAATTAGCACCAATTACCTAGTTGGGGAATTGCCACAACTGTGATTGCTGGCAGGGATAGATGTAACCCCATCCCTGCCAACCTTACATTCCCACACACTACTTACAGCAGCAGTTTCTTACCTGCCACAGAATAAATTATATATCGATTAAGCCAATAATCACAATCATCGTGATAATTTACAGCTGATAATCGAGAGTAGAAAATTGCATTATGGTCCAACACGACTGTATATGTATCAGTAAGTATCGCAAGCAGCATCAATTACCTGTACATAAACAATGTGTATTTTTATTTAAATTAAAACATGATTACTGTTCTATAGAATGTATTTTTAAACTGCATGTGAATGTTTTATTCCATTTATATGGATTACCTGTAAAATAATAAGATTTTCAATAAAATATGATCTAGTAGCTACGGTGATGGTCCCTAGTAAATTATGCAAATTAGTACCACCGAAGGCTCGAACCTTCGTTCAGTAATGTGTGTTCCGAACCTTTGAAGGTCAAAATGTACCCTTCATTACAGCCCTACTTTCCACTAATTATATTTTGTGTTAGTTCCTGTTACACGGTAACTTATTCTCGTGCTGTTTTGTTTTTTCAGGTTTAACAAAGATCCAAGATGGGAAAACCTGCAACATTCCAATTAATGTAGGTGATCAGTTTGTTAAAAACATCTATACTGCTCCAAACAATGAAGTGCTATTCAGAGAGGTGTATATTAAAAGGGGTGCTGTATTCAGAGAGGTGTATATTAAGTAGGGGTGCTGTATTCAGAGAGGTGTATATTAAGTAGGGGTGCTGTATTCAGAGAGGTGTATATTAAGTAGGGGTGCTGAATTCAGAGAGGTGTATATTAAGTAGGGGTACTGTATGCAGATTATCTGTTTTTTGTCAGCAGGTATTAAATGAACCTGTTGAAAATGTGATCATTTCACAAAAAGAAAAGCAGCCTTTCCTTTGTTTGTCCTCATCTATATAATTGAGTATCAATCCACGGCAATGGAATCTGCATTGAGAGATTTAAAAGCTGCTTGGAGGCTCATTTCGTTCACCCAAGGTGCTGACATTGTTACTGGTGCTGTAAACTGTAACACAACATGCAGCAAAACTAGCAAATGCCACCAAATCGTCACGTACCATTTCCTTAGCCTTACCTTAAGAGCTAATCGTTGTAAATTAATCATCTACCGGTCTTGTATACTGGGAGATGGAATGTTTCCATTCTGTTGCTATTAAGATAAATGGTAATAAGTGCTTGTCTTTGTTTTTTTACAGACAGGGACATTGAGTCACCTAAACAGTTCCTCGGCCTGGTTTTGTCTCATCACTAACTTCAGTTCCACTAAGTTTACATCTGGATATCAGGTGCAGGTCAGAATCACAGTTCAATTACCCTTATCAGTGCAGTTGAACACAGCTTACTAAACCCTCCCCCTCCCCCCACTAGCTCTCAGTACCTTCTGCTGCACAGGACTAAAGAACATAAAGCCAGTCCACTTCTCCCCGCTCACTCGCCTTGCGAATGACTGCTTTGTTGTTTAGTCAGTTAGAGCACAGGCCTCAACATAGCCTATTAAGCCTGAGGGTGACCCAATTCGACAGGAATCATAAAGCCACATTCCTAAAACTCACACCACTTGTCCACCTCGGCTCAGACAGACAGCGCCTGCAGCTGAGAGCTAGAGAGCTAGCTGCAGCTTCTCCCTTTTAACAATAAACTTTATTTACAACTAAAAATCGAATCACAATGCACTACCTGTGCTGAAGGTCAGCTCCATGCTCTTGCCTCACTCCCATGTTCCTAGCGGCACTCTGACAGGCCAATAGCTTTCCTTTGTTTCCATACCTCTGTTGATCACTGTCATTGAGCAGAAAGCAGGGGGTACAGTAGTCTCTGCATATAAGAACACCTCCTAAGAGAACACTTCGCCGAAGAGAACACCCTTGTGGTGAAACAGATTTTTCCCATTGTAAATGCGCCGGCTAAAGAAACAGGAATTTCACGTAAAATAACACCTTTGTGACACCAATAGCTATTCATTCACAACTGATACAGTACTGTTTTGTAACCTGATAACTCATAATCATCAAACTTAAATTAAAATAATTTATTCAATCTTTTCAAAACTGACTTGTCATCGCGAGAGTGTCTTGAGGCACACTGATTGGTTTATTCAATCTTTCCAGAACTGCCGTCATATCATTGCCTCATTTTGTATTTTAATTTCCACGAGTGCACCTCATCGCTATGAAATGGCATGTAAACAAATGGCGAAACGCACCTCTGTTTCTCTTGCTACAAAAAGTTGGAAATTGTTCGAGCTCCTGAAAAAAACCTGAATCAGACACAAGTGTATGAGCAATTTCATGTTTGCTATTCTGGTGAGTTGCTTCACCATTCTATAAAATATTTTTGTGCATGTCTTGAATATTGGTGAGTGAATACAGGTGAGTGCAGTGCAGAGCGAATATAAAACAGACAGACAATGATTTCCAGGTGCAAGGGTGTTTATTGATTTAATTAACAATGTCCAGAGCCTTATGGCGAACACCTCTAAATAATAATGTTGGAGTGACTCGGTATTTGTAATTCCCCGGGTTTGACCCATAACCAAAAAGTTATACACACCAACACTAAACACAAAACAGTGATAGTGAATACGTGCAAGCGGTGTAATAAAGTTCTCCGTGAAATGCGGCGGTGAAAGTGATGTCCGGGTTTATGCTGGCTTTCGCTACAGCTCCGGATCGTGCAACTGGTAGTCTATTAAAAACAGACGACAGTTAACAAAACACTAACAAACACAAGACAAAACTCACGGTTCACGAAACAGTACAGACTCCTTGTAGGTTTTCAACACTAACCATTTACCAAGGAACCGATCACGTCAGCTATGACCCCTATTTATATCCTCGCTCATGACCCCTAGGTTAACGAGCGCATCCGCTCCTCCAATCCTCAGATGCCACACCGTTTACCCCTTTCCTAAATGACCAACTTCCACCTACCCTACGGAATAAATTGTCATGCCATTTAGTTAAGGGTACTCTGTTCCTGTTACACAGTGCTGTCACAGGTCGAGAGGGAGATCTAACACCAAGCACCATTCGATCTCTGTCACAGTCATCATTATCAAATAATGTACACAGCCCACAAGCCCCCCTCCTCCCAGTGTGCAGTTTGTACGTTTTCTGACAATGAAGGTAATTTTGCATACCCCCTTAAGGGATTAATGGACTTCCATTTCTTTCAGCAAGTGGCTGTTGTTTTAAGCTCTGCCCTGAATGATATTTCCTTGTGGAATAACCTGACCAGGGATGAGAAGTCTGTTGCAGCTGAATCATACCTGGAGACTGTAGAGAGGGCAGTGCTGCAGTTGACTGAGCCTTCAGATGTTCTCTTAAGGAAAAATGTGCGCTCAGACAATCTAGGTAAGGAGGAGTCCTTTACCCATTATCAATAGAACTAGAACATGGAGCGATAGAACTAGAATAGGCACAGCAACAGAAAGATCTTGGTGTTGTAATAGACTCATCGCTGTCAGCAACCACACAGTGCGGGGAAGCAATCAACAAGGCAAACAGCATGCTTGGGTATACAGACACAACTGTAGAGTATCAATCCAAGGATGTTATGATGAGGTTGTATAATGCACTGGTGAGACCGCACTTAGAATATTGTGTCCAATTCTGGTCACCGCAGGATCAAAGGGACATTGTTATCCTGGAGTCCAAAGAAGAGCAACCAGACTAATTCTAGGGCTTAAAGGACTGAGCTATGAAGAGCTGGATCTATTAGCCTAGAGTAAAGAAGAGTTAGGGGGAGTGAAGTATTTAAAATTTTGAAAGGAAATTACATAGTTAACCTGAACCAATTAAGCAGAGTACAGAAACCAGGAACAGAGGACACAGCTGGAAATTAAGTGAGATAGACTTAGGACAGAGGAAAGGACACACTTCTTCACACAGAGAGTGGTGAGGGTATAGAATGGGCTGCCTAGTCATGTAGTTGAGGCAGAAACACTTCAAGACCTATCTTGACAATGCTCTGAGATCAGTCAGCTACTATGAGTTTAGATGGACCTAATGGCCTCCTCTCATTCATACATTTTCTTAAGTTCTTAATATTGTGACCAGGAGGTAGCAGCTCATTTAGTGGGGATTTAATAAAAAATACATGCCTGTGGAATCTCTGTGCTCTTTGGTGACATTCAATTAAACTTTCCAGAGGTGCGGTATATACAGTGTGGAAAGTGCTGGGTCAGTACCCAACTATACAAATGCCATTCACATTTTTGAAACTATATGGTAAGTAAAGATGCATGACGGGATTATGGCAATGGCATGGAAACGATGCTCCAGTCACACCCACCAAGCAGATATGAACTTTATGTTATTTTCATGTACAATGTGTTCAACAAAACTTACTTCGTAGGAAACCCACTTAGCAATTCCCTTACTTCAAACTGCCTTTTCCTTCAAGATATGGAGTTGCTGATTATACCATTCAAACACAACACATCAGAGGAACAGTTACGAGCCAATAAAAACACACTGGATATTAAGTTGGGAAAACTTATGGAAGAGAATAAGCAAGGTAATGGCTAATAATATACCTCTAGCAATTCCATTTCCCTGTTAGTTCTGCATTTACTTTGTCAAGGTTTGCATCTCACTAAAGACAGCACTGTGCAATTGCTGTAAAATAAGACTGTCAAACGTCCATATGTCACACTTGCTTACTTACACTGGCTGGCCGCTTTATTTTAACAGAGGACCCTGTCGGTCTGTATGTCATTGTGGCAGTGTGCCCCGCCCCGTGTGTATTTGTGTTATATGATGAATGTTGGTGTATAGATATTGCTGCACGGGATATAAATGGGTCTGTGAAGCACGAGTGTTTATAATGTATAATTGTATTTAGACACGAGGGTGGCACAAATCACTTCATGTGCAAATTAAAAGTGTATTAGTATGTGAGCACGGGAGTGCACAGATTAGTTCACGTGCTGGGATTCAAGTGAATAATTAATTGTTAATTGAATCCCAGCACAACAGTATATATAGATGCACGAAGCACTCACTCGGGGTTGTGTGTTTGGGAGTGGAGAATGGGTGAGAGAAAGAGATATTTATAAAAATATAACAACTGCTACTACGTGCTGGAGAACCACGGTACTTGTTTTGTGTTTAGCGTTCGTCCACCCTGTTTGTGAGTGTCTATTCGTTTTGTTTGTCTGTTTATTTTGGTGTAAAGTACCGTGTTCTGTTTTGTACAACTTTTTTATTTATAATAAACTGGCGCAAGCAAGCGCCTTCATCATTTCATTTCACTTCAGTACTGTGTGTGTTTCCTTTCCTGGGTCTGACGTCACCACTCAGCCAACCTTGTAACAGTCATTTACATACACAGTAAACCAAGTCGTCATGGTGATATTCATACCGATAGCTCTGATTCTGTATTTACAGTCTAACTGGGGGGTGTCATTACTGACATACAGTACTGTGCAAAAGTTTTAGGCAGGTGTGAAAAAATGCTGTAAAGTAAGAATGCTTTCAAAAATAGACATGTTAATAGATTATATTTATCAATTAACAAAATGCAAAGTGAGTGAACAGAAGAAAAATCTAAATCAAATCAATATTTGGTGTGACCACCCTTTGCCTTCAAAACAGCATCAAGCATCAATTCTTCTAGGTACACTTGCACACAGTTTTTGAAGGAACTCGGCAGGTAGGTTGGCCCAAACATCTTGGAGAACTAACCACAGTTCTTCTGTGGATTTAGGCAGCCTCAGTTGCTTCTCTCTCTTCATGTAATCCCAGACAGACTCGATGATGTTGAGATCAGGGCTCTGTGGGGCCATACCATCACTTCCAGGACTCCTTGTTCTTCTATACACTGAAGATAGTTCTTAATGACTTTCGCTGTATGTTTGGGGTCGTTGTCATGCTGCAGAATAAATTTGGGGCCAATCAGATGCCTCCCTGATGGTATTGCATGATGGATAAGTATCTGCCTGTACTTCTCAGCATTGAGGAGACCATTAATTCTGACCAAATCCCCAACTCCATTTGCAGAAATGCAGCCCCAAACTTGCAAGGAACCTCCACCATGCTTCACTGTTGCCTGCAGACACTCATTCGTGTACACTCTCCAGCCCTTCGGCGAACAAACTGCCTTCTGCTACAGCCAAATATTTCAAATTTTGACTCATCAGTCCGAGCACCTGCTGCCATTTTTCTGCACCCCAGTTCCTGTGTTTTATGCAGAGTTGAGACGCTTGGCCTTGTTTCCACGTTGGAGGTATGGCTTTTGGCGCAAGTCTTCCATGAAGGCCACTTCTGACCAGACTTCTCTCGGACAGTAGATGGGTGTACCAGGGTCCCACTCTTTTCTGCCAGTTCTGAGCTGATGGCACTGCTGGACATCTTCCGATTGCGAAGGGAAGTAAGCACGATGTGTCTTTCATCTGCTGCAGTAAGTTTCCTTGGCCGACCACTCGTCACGGTCCTCAACGTTGCCCGTTTCTTTGTGCTTCTTCAAAAGAGCTTGACAGCACATCTGGAAACCCCTGTCTGCCTTGAAATTTCTGCCTGGGAGAGACCTTGCTGATGCAGTATAACTACCTTTGTGTCTTGTTGCTGTGCTCAGTCTTGCCATGGTGTATGACTTTTGACAGTAAACTGTCTTCAGCAACCTCACCTTGTTAGCTGAGTTTGGCTGTTCCTCACCCAGTTTTATTCCTCCTACACAGCTGTTTCTGTTTCAGTTAATGATTGTGTTTCAACCCTCATATTGAATTGATGATCATTAGCACCTGTTTGGTATAATTGTTTAATCATACACCTGACTATATGCCTACAAAATCCCTGACTTTGTGCAAGTGTACCTAGAAGAATTGATGCTGTTTTGAAGGCAAAGGGTTGTCACACCAAATATGGATTTGATTTAGATTTTTCTTCTGTTCACTCACTTTGCATTTAGTTAATTGATAAGTATAATCTATTAACATGTCTATTTTTGAAAGCATTCTTACTTTACAGCATTTTTTCACACCTGCCTAAAACTTTTGCACAGTACTGTACATTTTAAACATTCCATTCAGATGAATGGGGGTATATTGGGTAACACCTTAAAATCAGAAAACCCAATCCTAAACTGCTTGTGTCCACAGGTCAGATAACAGTTGGGTTTGTTTCATACACTGGGATGGAGTCTGTCTTGGATGGGAGCTTTTACAAGAATCAATCATCTATCCAGTTAAACTCACAAGTGGTTACTGCCACTATAGGCAGAAATCACCACAAACTTTCAGAGCCAGTCCATTTAACCTTCCATCACAATGAGGTAGGTGGACAAGACTTAATGAAAGCTAATCAAGGTTTTAAAATAATAAGAGTAAGTAGCTTCATTTTAATTGCTTTTACATGACTGCAGAATTATCTATTATGTATTTACCAGCTATTTGAGGATTCCATTGGGTTATTGTGATGGGGAGGTTCTTGTGTGCTCACAGAAAACAACAAATCTGCAAGATGTTATTATTTATTAGTTATGTAGGGGGTTTCAGTTGTTCATTGATGTATTATTTTTATATACAGCAGGTGGAGAGACAATTCAAAAAAGAAAAGATAATGGCTGTTTTTTGTAAAACGCAATTAAAGCTCAATATATAGAAACCTATAACTTTTACAATGTACAGACAGACGGTTTGCAATGTGATACTGTCTGGTGACAAAAGGGCTTGGTCAAATAAATGTGTTGCCTTTTTAGACACCTGATCTAAAATAAAATAACTAATTTAAAAAAATGCCCCCACAAACAACACCTGCTTAAAAAGGGTTATAATTTTCAAATGCTACGAGATTATTTTAGTTCAACCAAAACAAGGAAAGGAGGGTGTAAATGGTAGGGGTACGTGTTAATAAATAACCACACACAAGTCCAGTCACACTGTGTTTCAATACTTTGCATATAACAATGATAGGATAATGCACGTGGAAACCCCACACGTGTATTCAATTTTACAAATATATTTACAAGCACAGTACACATACACTACCGGTCAAAAGTTTTAGAACACCTCCATTTTTCCAGTTTTTATTGAAATTTACGAGTTTAATGTCTCAATGTACTCTGAAATTAAAGCATAGAACAAATAAACAATTGGAGATAAAAAAAAATCATGGAATCGTTTTGTTTAACAAAATTTAATCTAAATTTTGACTCATCAAAGTAGCCACTTTTGCAGATATAACAGCCGAACACACTCGTGGCATTCTTTCTACAATGGAAATCAAATATTGTTCGGAAAGTTCTTCCCAACACTGTTGCAGAAGTTCCCACAAATGTGTTGCACTTGTAGGTTGCTTTGCTTTCACCCTTCTGTCCAGTTCATCCCAAACCAGCTCGATGGGGTTTAATGATGGTGTAGGAAACTGTACTCACTGACACCTTGGCTTTCTTTGCAATTTCTCTAAAGAAAAGACCTACACTTTTAACCCTTTCCGGTCCATTGTCGGACTGGGTCCGACATTGCAATTATTCCTCATAGGTCCTTTGTCGGACTGGGTCCGACATCATTCTAGCAACGCAAAAAACGGGTTTCTAGTCGTTTTTTCTCCGGAAAAGCCGAGAAACCATTCAATTGCCGAATGGGAGCGACAGGAGCGAGACAAGTCGAAAAAAAAAAAAAGGCGTATCTCATGAATAGTCACAGTACCCCATTGGCATCAGATGGGGCGGTCGATGGAAACAAGCTGGGAGTATAGTATCAGCGCACAGAGACTATCACGGACATTTGCAGAGCTTTTTTGAGATGTTATAGCAATAAAATAATGACTTGGATTGCATTATTGAGGAGTTTGGTGATAAAACGAGTCATCAGGAGACGATTGATCGGTATGTACGACTATTATTATTATTATTTTTTTATTTGGTAGCATATGTGAAAGCGATAGCAAACGAAAGGGTGGGGCGGGGCTGGAGATCCCTAGTGAGTGCTTTGTTGATATGCAGGGCCATTTAAACCCGTTTGACTGTGAAAAAAAATACTTTTAAACAGCGCGTCTAAAATTAACTGCGCTGTGAAAATTAATTAGACCTGGCGAGCCTGACGCAGAATTAATAAATGGACCGCAAAGGGTTAAGGGTTATAATGGTCTGTCTGTCTTCCTTGTTAATTGCCTTTTCTCGCCATTATGATAGCAATATACTACTTCCCTGCAGTACAATACTGTCCAAATAATGCTTAAGAGGATGTAGTAACACAGTCTGTTCCAACACTGCTTTTATACAGACAGAGGGTTTGTAAGTAATCAACAAAAGTTGGGACACCTGTAGGAATTGTTAGCATCAACTTTCAAGGCTTAATTTACTTCCATTGCTGCAGAACAGCTGTAAGTTGTTAACCCATTACTTGTTCCCTGAAAAAGGCCTTTTTGTATAACTCTGAAATGTACATTATTTTTCAGTTTTTGGTAACCTAAACTTTTTAACCTCTGGCAGTTTACCGCTTACCTTTGTACCATTTCAGGTTATTCACTGGACTTGAACTGCTTAAATTTCAATAAAAACTGGAAAAATGGGGGTGTTCTAAAACTTTTGACCGGTAGTGTATACACAAATAACTGCTCTGTTGCCGTCTGCCTCCTGTAGTCCAGGGCTCGTCAGGGCTCTCACTCGCTCACCAGTAGTGTTGTTGTGTACGGGGTGCCTCTGTCTCTCAGCCTTCCCCTTCCACCCTCTTCCCATCCCAGAGAGAAAAGCAACACATTACCCTGCAGCCTGTGTATTTTTGTTTCGGTTTTGATTTCTATTTCTGTTTTGTCCCGTCTCTGCCTAGACTTGTGTCTTCCACCGTTCAGCCCCCTGCTGTTCCACACTGACCCCTTATGTACCCCAGATCCTACCTCTATCAATCTGTCACAGCCAATCGCTATTCGATTACATTTCTGACCTAATCCGGCTTTGACATCAGTGTAACCTGGAGCACCTGTGCTTCCGCCCTTCCCAAGATGGCTGTCACAACTGCGCTTTGGGGTAAATATTCAGAGATCTTGCAAATTCTCATCTTTCTCGTAACTCTGCTTGAGTTGCGAATGTTTTGCGTCAAATTGAGTGAAATCTAAAAGAGTTGTGGAGAAACTGCAATTATCTCAGCGCTGCAGAAATGAATAAATTAACATGAATTAACACAAGAAATCAACCGCAACTCTCTCTCTCGAAGTATATAACCATCTGAAGTTTTTGCAAAATGAAGACGCATTGTTTGTGCTTGACGAGGCATAGCCCCAGCACCTCTTCAGCTGTGAAAGTTAAAAATGTCATTAAATATTTTGCTCTCAAATGCGTTTTCTTACAATTCTCAACACAGTTTCATCCATTCTGCAACATCTTGCGTGCGCTAAACTGAGACAGTCCACTGCCAGGGACATTTAATTACTTTACCATTTACATGCCATAAAGATGACACTGGCTGCGAAAGAAGGACTGCGACTCTATTGTCATTTTTTATACACAAATGAAATAAGCTTACTTGATTTGAAAAACATCTTGAACGATATAAGCAAATCCCTACACTACTTGCCTTCATTGAATGAGTAGTACACAACAAGCTTCAATATGAAAGTGGAACATTAATTTCAATAAACAACACATTTTTAATTAAAACAAATATTGTAGCCTACTTCACTAAAGTGAAAACTAGCTTCTGTTACTTTTAAATACCACTGCTTCCTATTGTACTGCTGCTTAATAACAGGAACAACATTTTATTTAGTGTTAGTGTTGAACTTAAACGCATTCATGCCTGCCTGTCCCCCTACCCCCACACAGGAACATTGCCCTGCTAACTTCCCTTATTCAAAAAATATATAAAAACAATAACAACGGTCTAGTTCTCTCTTTCCTTCTTTCAATGAATAGAATTTAATTGATAGAGAATAAAAACAAACCAAGCTAACAACTATCTAGCCTAAACAGAAATGTATTTATTTATTTATTTATTTATTTATTTATTTATTTATTTATGTACAGTATTTATTTATTTTTTGCAATCTCCATAAACTGCAGGTTGTGTTGCATTCACAGCTCTGATAATGTTAGATATATCTACAGTACTGTGCAAAAGTTTCAGGCAGGTGTGAAAAAATGCTGTAAAGTAAGAATGCTTTCAAAAATAGACATGTTAATAGTTTATATTTATCAATTAACAAAATGCAAAGTGAGCGAACAGAAGAAAAATCTACATCAAATCAATATTTGGTGTGACCACCCTTTGCCTTCAAAACAGCATCAATTCTTCTAGGTACACTTGCACACAGTTTTTGAAGGAACTCGGCAGGTAGGTTGGCCCAAACATCTTGGAGAACTAACCACAGTTCTTCTGTGGATTTAGGCAGCCTCAGTTGCTTCTCTCTCTTCATGTAATCCCAGACAGACTCGATAATGTTGAGATCAGGGCTCTGTGGGGCCATACCATCAGATGCCTCCCTGATGGTATTGCATGATGGATAAGTATCTGCCTGTACTTCTCAGCATTGAGGAGACCATTAATTCTGACCAAATCCCCAACTCCATTTGCAGAAATGCAGCCCCAAACTTGCAAGGAACCTCCACCATGCTTCACTGTTGCCTGCAGACACTCATTCGTACCGCTCTCCAGCCCTTCGGCTAACAAACTGCCTTCTGCTACAGCCAAATATTTCAAATTTTGACTCATCAGTCCAGAGCACCTGCTGCCATTTTTCTGCACCCCAGTTCCTGTGTTTTCGTGCATAGTTGAGTCGCTTGGCCTTGTTTCCACGCCGGAGGTATGGCTTTTGGCCGCAAGTCTTCCATGAAGGCCACTTCTGACCAGACTTCTCCGGACAGTAGATGGGTGTACCAGGGTCCACTGTTTTCTGCCAATTCTGAGCTGATGGCACTGCTGGACATCTTCCGACATGGCGAAGGAAGTAAGCATGATGTGTCTTTCATCTGCTGCAGTAAGTTTCCTTGGTCGACCACCGCGCTCACGGTCCTCAACGTTGCCCGCTTCTTTGTGCTTCTTCAAAAGAGCTTGGACAGCACATCTGGAAACCCCTGTCTGCCTTGAAATTTCTGCCTGGGAGAGACCTTGCTGATGCAGTATAACTACCTTGTGTCTTGTTGCTGTGCTCAATCTTGCCATGGTGTATGACTTTTTGACAGTAAACTGTCTTCAGCAACCTCACCTTGTTAGCTGAGTTTGGCTGTTCCTCACCCAGTTTTATTCCTCCTACACAGCTGTTTCTGTTTCAGTTAATGATTGTGTTTCAACCTACATATTGAATTGATGATCATTAGCACCTGTTTGGTATAATTGTTTAATCATACACCTGACTATATGCCTACAAAATCCCTGACTTTGTGCAAGTGTACCTAGAAGAATTGATGCTGTTTTGAAGGCAAAGGGTGGTCACACCAAATATGGATTTGATTTAGATTTTTCTTCTGTTCACTCACTTTGCATTTAGTTAATTGATAAATATAATCTATTAACATGTCTATTTTTGAAAGCATTCTTACTTTACAGCATTTTTTCACACCTGCCTAAAACTTTTGCACAGTACTGTAGATATTACTACAGCGCGGACCATGGGTCAAACCAATGTTTGTGTAGGGTGCGTATTTGTTTTTTGTTTTTTTTTAATCAATGCCGGCCTTCTGAAGTAATCTGAATGCCTTTCCACTTTTTATTTCATTTTAAACCGTTTACACCAAGCAAAAAAAGTTGTCAACATATTTGTCGTCCGTCCGCCCCCCCCCGTCAGCCTCCACCAAAAAGAGGGTTACGTGCCTATGTATACAGGCATATTTATTTATTTTTTTTGTCCTGCATTTGCCTTTAATTTATTTTTCTGCACATACTACTGCTTTGCATATATGATGTAGAATATGTAATTATAAAATCTAACACTAGTACGTACAATACTCTTTCAAATAAACTTGTTATGATTTTGAATGTACGCTTCTTAAAAACGGTATTATTGTCATTGCTTGTGCCCCAACACCTCTTTCTTTACAAATTAAGCACTGGTAATTAGTACAGTTTAAAATAAACTACAAATAAATTAAATGTTTGCGTTGGAAATAAACCAAAATGTTATTTTGTTTAATCGAAGGATAAATCGACTAAGGACTTCTTCAGTAGACAAGTCAATGAATGTTATACATTGTCTGTATATTCTGCCAGCAGAATATTTCCTCTTTTTCTGTTGCTCTGCTAGCATTTGCAAATATAGCTGTCTGAAAGCCATGTTCACTCTTTAACTAGAAACGGATTGTCCTGAAATACTTCCTGCGAAATAACTAAGAGGAGTGTAACCAGTCTTATGTGATTTCCACGCAACACTGTGATTTGCGAGCAATTTAACTTTTCAATTTAGCTCGTGGTGGTGAACTTGCGGGATTATTCATGACACCTCCCCCAAATTTGTGGGAAAAGCACTTGCGAAAGAACAACCCACAAACCCATTTTTTCCAATGCAGCATCTATTTTGAATCTCACTCAGAAGCACTACTTTTTTCGCAAAAAGGACTTGTGGGAAAAAATCTCTACAACTCCCCTTGCGACACACGCAAGACATTTGAATATTTGGCCCTTTATGCTTAAGGCATGTTCCATCTTGGTGAGGCCCTGCAGGGGGCCCCCTCTAGTGCCTCTACCTGTCTAGAGGCCAGATTTCACTCCTTTCATCTCTCATCACCCTGCTACAGAGGTCTTGAATTTAAAGACGCCGCAAGAAAAAGTACCCTGTTTAACAGCATAAGAAACCCCTTACCTTTGTTAAGATAAAACACTGTCCTCTTACAGGAGGGATACTTTACTATTCCTGTGCTTTTTAACAAAATGCACAGTGGAAGAAAGCAGTAGCTTATGGCCTCTCCTCCTTCTCCCCTGGATTGGCTTTCTACCTCTATACTTGAGATTGACTGTATTGGAACAGTATTGGAACCATGAGCTGTTTTATAATTGAACTCAGGAAAGTACTTGTTACAAGTACTCGTTTGTACTCGGTGCTCAGCACGGGCCTGGCAAACATCATACATTAGTAAATGAAATGTAAAAAAAGCAATAGAAATGAATCTAGTTTCTCTGAGCTAAACTCAGACACCACCCACTAAGTTAATTTGGCACTCTATTAATTTGCTTTGTTGTCACTTAAACAGTTTTTAGAGCATTCTGTGTTGTTTATTAGATGGAGAGCACGATTTTATTACTACAGAGGTTAATTACACAATTTCTGAATGTAAATGTTACATCTTTGAGTTGGTTCTTTGTGTAAAGTGTACTGTTTGGTTTACTGAAGTTCACAAATATTTGTAATCATGGAAGCCCTTGTGGACACATAATGTACACAGTTTGTGGTTTAACGGTTTTGCAATGTTTTTTTCTAGTTAAGTAAAACCAAAGAGGAAGTGATATGTGTCTACTGGAAATACAAAGGGAAGGAAAGCTCTTGGTCCACCGAAGGCTGCACAAAGTTACACTCCAACCAAACACACACTGTGTGCAGCTGTGACCACCTCTCCAGCTTCGCTGTATTAATGGCACTAGACGAATCACAGGTATTTACATCATACAAATGAAACAGTAGTTCTTGGATAAATATTAATATTCCAACAGGTACGTGTTTAGAAGAAGAATCCCATTCATTATTGCAAGAAGCAGCAAATGTAATCTGTTTCTGGAGTCTAGCCAGTTACCTTACACAGAAATCATTTTCACAGCAACTGCACAACCTTGAAAGTCAATAGCAACCAAGTGTGTTCTTACTTGTAATAATTAAAATCGGTTCGATACAAAAACAACAGGTTTTATCAGTAATGTAACTGATAGTTGAGACACATTGTTCCATATTTTCAAAGACCAGCTTTTAATTAACTATTTTTTTTTAAAGAGAAAATTCCATGTAAAAGACAACACTGAGAAGCCATTACGTCCTAATCACCACATTTTAAAGAATGTTTTTTTTTTTGTTTGAATTTCATGAAATGTTTTTTGAGATTAAGCTTTCTGAGTTTATTAAGATTACTGAGTTTTCAAACCATTGTTTAACTTAAGCCAAAACAGTCCTTCAAAATATTCCACAAAACAATCCTTACAGTTTTGAGAATAGAGCCTATTGGGACACATGTATCACAGCCTCTTTGACAAAGTGCAAGCTGAGCCATGTTTTGTGAATTCATATGAATTTGTAGCCATTGAGTGGGATCAACTGCAGTCATTAAACCATGAATATCCTTACACCTACACCTCAGGACATATGAGCCATACCTAGCTATATATACAGTACTGTGCAAACGTTTTAGGCAGGTGTGAAAAAATGCTGTAAAGTAAGAATGCTTTCAAATATAGACATGTTAATAGATTATATTTATCAATTAACTAAATGCAAAGTGAGTGAACAGAAGAAAAATCTAAATCAAATCCATATTTGGTGTGACCACCCTTTGCCTTCAAAACAGCATCAATTCTTCTAGGTACACTTGCACAAAAGTCAGGGATTTTGTAGGCATATAGTCAGGTGTATGATTAAACAATTATACCAAACAGGTGCTAATGATCATCAATTCAATATGTAGGTTGAAACACAATCATTAACTGAAACAGAAACAGCTGTGTAGGAGGAATAAACTGGGTGAGGAACAGCCAAACTCAGCTAACAAGGTGAGGTTGCTGAAGACAGTTTACTGTCAAAAGTCATACACCATGGCAAGATTGAGCACAGCAACAAGACACAAGGTAGTTATACTGCATCAGCAAGGTCTCTCCCAGGCAGAAATTTCAAGGCAGACAGGGTTTCCAGATGTGCTGTCCAAGCTCTTTTGAAGAAGCACAAAGAAACGGGCAACGCTGAGGACCGTGAGACGCAGTGGTCGGCCAAGGAAACTTACTGCAGCAGATGAAAGACACATCATGCTTACTTCCTTCGCAATCGGAAGATGTCCAGCAGTGCCATCAGCTCAGAATTGGCAGAAAACAGTGGTACCCTGGTACACCCATCTACTGTCCGAGAAGTCTGGTCAGAAGTGGCCTTCATGGAAGACTTGCGCCAAAAAGCCATACCTCCGACGTGGAAACAAGGCCAAGCGACTCAACTATGCACGAAAACACAGGAACTGGGGTGCAGAAAATGGCAGCAGGTGCTCTGGACTGATGAGTCAAAATTTGAAATATTTGGCTGTAGCAGAAGGCAGTTTGTTCACCGAAGGGCTGGAGAGCGGTACACGAATGAGTGTCTGCAGGCAACAGTGAAGCATGGTGGAGGTTCCTTGCAAGTTTGGGGCTGCATTTCTGCAAATGGAGGTTGGGATTTGGTCAGAATTAATGGTCTCCTCAATGCTGAGAAGTACAGGCAGATACTTATCCATCATGCAATACCATCAGGGAGGCATCTGATTGGCCCCAAATTTATTCTGCAGCATGACAACGACCCCAAACATACAGCGAAAGTCATTAAGAACTATCTTCAGCGTAAAGAAGAACAAGGAGTCCTGGAAGTGATGGTATGGCCCCCACAGAGCCCTCAACATCATCGAGTCTGTCTGGGATTACATGAAGAGAGAGAAGCAACTGAGGCTGCCTAAATCCACAGAAGAACTGTGGTTAGTTCTCCAAGATGTTTGGGCCAACCTACCTGCCGAGTTCCTTCAAAAACTGTGCAAGTGTACCTAGAAGAATTGATGCTGTTTTGAAGGCAAAGGGTGGTCACACCAAATATTGATTTGATGTAGATTTTTCTTCTGTTCACTCACTTTGCATTTTGTTAATTGATAAATATAAACTATTAACATGTCTATTTTTGAAAGCATTCTTACTTTACAGCATTTTTTCACACCTGCCTAAAACTTTTGCACAGTACTGTATATATATATATATATATATATATATATATATATGAGCCATATCCAGCTCATGACATGGCTTGATTTAGAGAACAATCCCAAGAATGCCTCACATATTCCCAAGTGGCCATTTTTAGAAACTCCAAAACTTTGATTAAAATGTCATTGTCTTTTTTCCAGATGCAAGAAAATGTTGCCTTGACAGTGATCAACTACATTGCAGTGATTGCATCCCTGGTCTGCCTCAGCCTGGCTATCTTTACATTCCTATTCTGCCGTTCAATCCAGAAAGCCAACACCACCATTCACCTGCACCTGAGTGTCTGTCTCTTCCTGGCTCACTTCCTGTTTCTAGTTGGGGTGTCCAGAACCGAAAAGAAGGCGAGTCACTGCCTGCAGTGCAGGGTTAAGGTTGTGTCGATAGAGGGGTTTTCAGGTTACAAAACAAATGGGAAACAGTACAATAGAAGACCTTAAAAATCACACACTTTGACTGTATAGTTTGTAGCTATGCCAGGTTAAAGGTTAGTTTACTTTTCCACATAAAGCTGATGTGGTGTTTTCCTGCTTGAGTGTCTGCTGTTACAGTACATCAGCATCTACGATGAATAACTTGTAAGGCATGACAAAAACTTGGAGAAACAGGGAGCATAGCTTTCCAGATTTAGCATTGCCTCAACCATACTCAAATGAAAGGTAACGTGACGTGGTTACCTTTGTGAATCGGGGGGTTGTGGTCTGAAAACTCCTTACGATCTCAACAGTATGGAGAACAAAAAAGGCAAACAGAATGTTAGGTTACATGGACAAAATAGCAGTATTCAAGCCTAGGTAGTTTTAGTTAGACCATGCTAGAATACTGTGTGTTATTCAGTTCACCTCACTATGAAGAAAAGAAGACACTTAAAGGAGCAGAGAAGGGCAATCAGGCTGATCCCCTAAAATGATTAGTTTTTGTAATGAAATTCTCAGTTTTGTTTTAAAATGACAGACTTTTTCTGGATGCGTTCACTTCTATCCATCAACGTGTCACCTGCGTTTGTCCCACATTGACGCTTGTCACTCCTGCCTTTCTGCAGTCTATGGTATCATCACGCGGGATGCTGTATATCTCTTAACCCTCAGCTGACCTGCCCCTCTGCCTGTCCTT
This sequence comes from Acipenser oxyrinchus oxyrinchus, assembly GCA_030684275.1. NCBI lineage: Eukaryota > Metazoa > Chordata > Actinopteri > Acipenseriformes > Acipenseridae > Acipenser > Acipenser oxyrinchus. Next base: position 8,334,970 of record CM060285.1, read on the forward strand.
TCTCAGGTGCTGTGTGCAGTCATAGCTGGGCTCCTGCACTACCTCTTCACGGCCAGTTTTGCCTGGATGTGCCTGGAGGGAGTGCAGCTCTACCTGCTGGTGAGAAACCTGAATGTGGTGAAGTACAGCAGCAGGCAGGGGCTGCGAAGGAGGTACCTGCTGCTGGCTGGGTACGGCTCTCCTGCTCTCATCGTGGCTGTGTCTGCTGGAGTCTTTCCAGGGGGGTATGGCTCCGACACACTGTGAGTATTAATCCAACCTCTTTATCTTTAACAGGTGCTGTGTGATAATGTAATAACCAAACATTATATTGTCTAAACCCCATCATTAGCATATTATTCTCACAACTCTCTTAGTTCACTCTTAACGTTTACAAATGGGTTTAGCATTGTTCAAAATGTGTGTGTTGAATATACAGAGACTATACAGAGAAGTGGTGTCTATTAACTTACAAGCTAGCAAACAATGTAACGTCTGGTTACACAGACCCCAATTAGTACTGATTGTGGACTACCTGACCTAAAATAACAATACAGTAGGTCGTCCAAGATGAGTGCTAATCAGGGCCTGTGAAACCAGCCGCAAATGTTATAGCTTTTTATTCTTTGACATAATAATTGTTTTTTGTTTGTAGTGCACTTGGATTTTCTTGTATAAACTGTGCTCCAGTCCCTGTTGTTGGCAACTAACCCTTATAAAAGCTTCCCACAGTAAAAGCACAGCAGTGTAATAAAGTACAGTGAAAGCATGGCAAAGCATATTAAAAAACCAGGGTAAACTATAGTAAGTTCATAGTATAATCACAGGAAACCCATAGTAAAAGTGCAAAAATAAATGTTTGCAAGGGAAAGTAGTGTAGGTGTAATCGTTACTGTTCTTGTGCTCCTCAGTTGCTGGCTGAGTCATGACAGAGGATTTGCCTGGAGTTTTCTTGGTCCTGTTTGTGTCACAATCGCTGTAAGTAGATATCCATGCCGTGTTCATGATGTATGCACAATCTCAAGTGTGACAGTCAGCCTCCACGTACCCACAGAATAAGAGGCGCTCTCTATAACCCTGTGTCAAAGAATGTCCAGAGCAACTTTAATCACAACTGGACAGACAAAGAGTGGCATACAGTATGGACGTCCACCTCCACTATTTCACACTGAAAAAATAAATAAGAAACTTGAGCCAAGAAGAAAATGAGCACCCGTCCCTGAGCCCTGCCCCTGTGCACCATCGTGGTCATCCAGTGTTCAATGAAAGCTTCTCTCAAGACTCCATGTATCCTTATTTAATGTTTAAACAATGGTGGTATTCACAGTACATCTGAACAGACCCCTTGAGTTGAACAGACCCCTTGAATTCTGTTATTATAATTGCTTGTTCTAGTTTTGTAAAATGAACAGGTGTTGCAGAGATTTAAACTGTACACACCTTTGCCCTGCAGGTAAATACCATTCTCTTCATTGCAATTCTCTGTACTTTGAGATCGCAAATGTGTGGCCTCAACTCGGACGTGTCCAAAGTGAAAGACACCAGGTGAGTATCTCTGTCTACTTCTGAAGTATGCTGCTGAACTCTGATACATCATCAATATTGAACCAAAGCTACACAGAGCTGGGAGATGCTACAAATGTAATGGGGGCACCCTTTTATGTTATGTAATACAGGGCCATTAGCAGATTTACTAACAACACAGGCCGATGCTAGGGTACCAACTGCCTTTTATTTTTTTTTAAAATGTAACCACTCCCCTCCCCCCCATCCCGGGGCTAAAGGTGGTTCCATAAAATCTCTTTTTTTCCCTGCCTTAGACATATTACCCCTTACTTACCACACTAAGGTACCCTACTGTAAATAGTTTTGTTGCTCCAGTGATTCATATTCTTTTGGGTGCCACATTCTATTGTGGTTACCTTTTAATAAATTTATCTATTTTTTGTACTACACCCCCTGTAAAAGGTTGTGGAAGTCCACCATTTTCACTGTCTCGATCCGCCCACTATATCCCTGCAACTCAACTGTGTGACAGTCACATTCACTAGAACTGCATTCTGTTGGACTGTGCAACCCAGCGTCACCTTCACTAGAACTGCATTCTGCTGGACTGTGCAACCCAGCGTCACCTTCACTAGAACTGCATTCTGCTGGACTGCGTGACCCAGCGTCACCTTCACTAGAACTGCATTCTGCTGGACTGCGCGACCTTCACTATCACTGCATTCTGCTGGACTGCGCGACCCAGCGTCACCTTCACTAGAACTGCATTCTGCTGGACTGCGTGACCCAGCGCCACCTTCACTAGAACTGCATTCTGCTGGACTGTGCGACCCAGCGTCACCTTCACTAGAACTGCATAAATCTGGACTATGTAACCTAGCACACAGGAAGTGATGAAGTACCAGGAATTTTTAGCGCTGTCCTTGAAAAATATATATCTTCAGAACTAAAAGATCTACAGTACAACATCAGGGGAACATGGATAATGTTAGTGCACCTTTAAAGTGGGCATTAATAATTGTTCTAGTCATTTGCATTGATATTATCAGTTTTTTAAAGCCTTCGTTAGTATTATACACCCTGTGGCAGGATGACAAGTGCTCTGTGAATAAGTGAATGTCCACACAGTAGTTTATCTCCCAAAAGAACGTCCATATTTATTTAAGTTACACACAAATAAAAGAATTCGCCCCTATACCAGCAATGGTATAGGGGAAGCCAATGCAGCAGGTTGCACATTCCTTAATCCACAATCCTCAGTGCACAAAAACTGTGCTCCTAGACTCACAGGGAAAGTGGTGCTTGGGTCTGTGCTGTACTGTGCAATGGGGTAGTGATCTGGGGGTACGTGCTGGCTCAGTGGCGGCAGCTCTCAAACTCCTCAATCCTCCTCCGCAACAAGACAAACACAAACAATAACAAAACAAACACGCACACGCTCCAGCTGGGAATCACGTCTCAGTGTAAGGGGCTCTACTCACATAACTGCGTTCCCTTTGTACTCCCCGTGATCAGCCTGGCACCAGGGTTTATCCATTCGCCGCCTATCCCACAGCTGACCACAATGGAGTTGTTCAGCAATTTTGCAGCTACACGCTTGCCCCAAAATGGCCAATTTCCAGTTACCACCTTCCGTCGAGTCCACCCATCTATGGGGAAGCGTACTACCTCCCTTACACAGTGCCTTTGCTGGTCGGGAGGGAGATTTACATCGCAGATTCCTTCTCTCCCATCACACACCCATATGAATAGGATGAATAGTCTCAGCTTGGTTGAAAGTTAAAACAATCTGTATTATAAAAAACTAATTCTGTGGATTTATGTTTCTTTAGACTGCTGACTTTCAAAGCCATTGCACACTGCTTCATCATGGGCTGCAGCTGGATCCTGGGATTCTTTCAAGGATTGGAGTTCTTCAGATTTGTGTTTGTCATTATTAACTCACTGCAGGGTCCCTTTATTTTCCTGGTGCACTGTGTGCTAAACCAGCAGGTAAGAAGCCATTGTCTGCATCTACCTATGCCATGCTACTATCCAGTATTTTGCAGGGATACCCTTGAGTTGGATCACTGGTCCTGCAAGTTACAATGACCATTATATACTGCTCTGCAACTATTACTGGGACTGATGAATAAATGCACTGGAAGTGAGGTATCTACTGGCAATTTTACCCCACCTGAACAGATAGTCTTTCCATCCCATCCCATTTCATCGGTCCGTGGTACTCCACAAACTATTAACGACCAATGCAGAATTACTGTGTGTAAATTGTTTTTCATTATAGCCCCCAAAAATGGTTTGTGCAATGGTGACTGCCAAGACAGGAAGCACGCTGAATGGGTTTCTGCAGTGTGACTGGTAATACTGGTACCACAGTCAATACAATATCAGTCTTTTCAGTCAATGTTGTAGAAACCCATGTTCCCCAGCCTGGGGACTGAACGTCACGCTGGCATATTGTTGATTCTTTTTCATTATCACCAGGTGAGAATGGAGTATAGGAAATGGTTTGGACGCATCTACAAACAGAAGGACAGCTCAGAGCTTACATCTTCTGCAGTTCCAAAGGGAAACCTAAGGGTGAGACATCAATACTTTGCATCACAAACACCCAAAATTGAAATATCCATGCAGTTTCTTTCAGTCTATCTCTCCGTCTATCCATGGCGTAAAGACCATTATAAGCTGGTAAGAGATAGTGTTGGGTTTCAGACAACACCATAGTAAAAAAACTGTAGTATTTTCTGGACTTGAACATGCCAAAAACTCTTTTGGTGTCTTCAGAAACTGTTACAGACGTTTCAGCTTCACCTGTTCAGGGCAACAAACACGATCAAGATCACCCAAATTATTCAAGTTTTTCAAAACAACTTTTCAAATATCATCCATCATAACCAATAAGAGTTAATACACAATAACAATTCTAATAACATAAAACAACGTAATGAATCTACTGTTATTCCCAGAGTCACAGCAATCAAACCAGAACTCCCAACATGCTTTGCATCTGCTGTGATGATTCTGAACCCTACAGGTGAGACGAGCTCTGACGCTGTTCTTGTGAACCAGCCTGGCTCTCCAGTGCAGTGGTTAGACACTCTGGGAAGTGTGTGTCCGTCTCCACTCTAGGACATTAGCACACTATAATACCCCAATTCTACAAGGTCCATTGTCTGACAGTATCATCTGGACTAACTCATCTTTATTTGTCTTCTTCAGGATGGAACCACAACAGAGACTGAGCAATAACTGCAGCTCTAAGCTCAGAGGAGTACATGTGCAATGGAGTAAAGAAAGTCAATAGACATCACTGTTAAAGAATGGGTGGGAAATTGCCCTTCCTAAAATTTTAGGCAAAAATCTAACAGGTTTTATATATTTCTGAAAAAATCAAACTGTGTTTTTTGCCCAAATCTGCAATATTTTTAACTTTTCTCTATTTTGAACCAAGCTGATTTTTTAAAGGTGATAACATAAGGTCACATTGTGATAAGTTGCCTATCCACAAAGTGTGAATGTCTCCATTACATGCCCACCTTCATGGCACCTATCCTTTGCAGGCTTTGGGTAATTATAGGCTTTACATTCTAAAGCACTAATAATTCATTAAGACACTTTATAGTCTTTGTCTATTTAGCAAGTCACAATTTTAGAGTTGAATCAACTGGTTCATTAGGGTATCAATCCAAGAGTGATGTTAATATATATCTATTTCATTATGTGTTTTTTTTTATAAATAATTGCACACATTGTTGTGTAGGAATGTGTAAGCACTGAACATGCTTGGACTGAAGGTTTGTCCTCCTCAAATGTATACACTGCCTCTGCAGGTGGGGATGATGTAATTTAATAGAGATCAAGCTTTAAGTGATGTCTTACTTCTGTCTGCACCTAAGCTTTGCACCTGATGTGATGTTCCAATGCAAAGCCCTTCCCCCGCCCTCAAGCTGGTGCGCTTTGCCTCTGGATTCTCAACTGTGCAACAGTGCAAATTATAACATTTCCAATTCTCAGCTCCACTAATGTGAAATCTAAAATGACAGTAATATTTACAACATATACTGGTAAGAATGTCTTAACGCACACTCTGTCGTGGGTTATAATGCTTATAAAATTGTTCTGTTTATTTTGTAAAAAGAAAACAAAAAACACAATAATATTTTAAACTTAAAAATATTGCAACAGTGCCATATACTTTGGCTGTGGAGACAACAAAGTGACTTGAAGAACTTATTACTGGTGAATTCATTGTTCATTTATTTTTGTACTAGATAGGCACATTTATTAACTTATTTATGTTTATACTTCAGTTGATGTATTGCTTTTTCTGTAAAATACAAAAATGTAGAATAAAACTGCTTACCTACTTGTTTTTATAGACACCGGTATGCAAACTTGATGTTTACATTAATGAGGCTGTGTGGTCCAGTGGTTAAAGAAAAGGGCTTGTAACCAGGAGGTCCCCGGTTCAAATCACACCTCAGCCACTGACTCACTGTGTGACCCTGAGCAAATCACTTAACCTCCTAGTGCTCCGTCTTTCGTAATTGTAAGTGACTCTGCAGCTGATGCATAGTTCACACACCCTAGTCTCTGTAAGTCACCTTGGATAAAGGCATCTGCTAAATAAACTAATTTTTTTTGATGCTCTGCACCTTTGAATTTCAAATGCCAAGCCTTCATTTGTTTTCACCACCAGTTAGGCTCAGACAGGGAGGCTTGCTTACTTGCTTGCTGGCTGTCACTCAACACAAACAGATCTGTTTATGCATTTTAATACACACTCATGCCTGCAATTACTGTACTGTGGTTTACTTTATTACTTCCTTCACTGACTTTAAAATTGGAACCAACTTGTTTTTGGTTTAGTTTTTTCATACGCAGTCTCTTTGTTGTTACGGTCCAATGCAGCCAGTCTCTACCCCAGCATTCAGTAGGAAAGACCCGGGCTCTCGCCGTAGCCGACCAGATCGAGAAAAAAAAAACACCAAAAGAAATTGATTACCATTTAATGTATATGATTTTGTTTACTTTCTGACAGTGTTAGACTAATGTATAATTAGTGCAGCTGGCAACAAGAGAAAGACCTTGTGACAGCCTGGAGAGACAGTTGACTGGAGGAAAGAGACCCCATTGGGGCTGGCAAGGGTTAGCTACCCTTGTCGGCAGTATCCAGCTCTGTGTTTAAAGGATACTGGAGACACCCGCCCAAGGCTTCTAAGAAATTAAAGAGAAAAATACCCCTAGAGTCTGCGAGAGCGGGGGCGGAAGATGACTCAACGTTGGACAACACGGTTAAGGACTTAGGAGCGGAAGCGGATATGAGTATGGAGAGTACTTCACAAAGACTAGTTCAAGATCTGCAGTTAGCAAAGACATGGAACTCCACGTTTGTGTCTGCGGCTGGAGCAAGGCGACAACGGTCAGGGGTTTGAAGATTCATCAAGGGAGAATGAAATGCTTGAGGGAGAAGGGACAAGGGCCTCGCATTGATCAGTACTTCTTACGAAGTCAGTCAAGTCAGTCGAATGAAATCCAGCGACAGGAAGCAAACCACAGTTCACAGGATATCAGCACCCCTGTCATAGATGTGAGGAGGACTTGCATGGACACAGTTAGTGATGAACCTAATGATCCTTGTGAACCCGGTCAGACAAACCCGCGTAAGAGAGAAAAGAACCTCAACGGGCACAAGCCTGGAGTTAAATGGCCAAGAGCTTGTGAGAAAACTGCATGGGACACAGTAAACACAGATCTCTGTTTTGCATTGGAAAGGTTAAGTGGAACAGTTGAAAAGAAACTGGATAAATTTGGGGACATCATCTACGCATATGGAAGCGACAGGTTTGGAGTTGAAAAAAGGAAGGAAAAAGTACAAACTATTCCTGGAAAGTCTAGACGGCGGCAGGAGATTGAACGCTTAGTTAGAGAAAGGAGACAGCTGAGGAAGCAATGGAGAAGAGCAGAACAAAGTCAGAAGGAGGGACTCAATCTCTTACAAAGGGTCATAAAAGATAAGCTTGCAACATTGCGCAGAGCTGAGCGCCTACGGAAACGCTACAAAAAGGAGCATGCGAGAACTAACTTTTATAGACCCATTCAAATTTGTAAAGAAGTTATTCACCAGTGAGAATAATGGCACACTAAAAGCATCTAAGTTTGAGCTGGAGAGATATTTGGAGGAAACACATACAGATTCAAAAAGGCAGGAGCCTATGTCAATTCCTTCAGACATCCCACCTATCAATCCACCAGAATACCAAATGGAGGACTGCGCACCTAAGTGGAAAGAAGTAGAGCAAGCTGTGAAAAAAGCAAGGGCTTCATCATCTCCAGGGCCTAATGGAGTTCCATACAGAGTGTACAAGAGTGCTTCAGGAGTTCTACCAATCCTGTGGAAATTGATGAAAGTAGCATGGGAAAAACAGGTTGTACCAAAAGCATGGCGCTGAGCAGGTGGAGTCTTTATACCAAAAGAAAAAGATTCTACAAGCATCAGTCAGTTTCGCCCTATTTCCCTATTAAACGTAGAAGGCAAGATTTTCTTCAGCATTATTGCTCAGAGATTGTCAACTTACCTATTAAAGAACTGCTTCATTGACACTTCAATACAAAAGCGGGCATTCCAGGTTTCCCAGGATGCTTAGAACACATCAATGTGATCTGGCAACAAATTCAATCAGCTAAAAGGAGAGGAAGGAGCTCCATGTGACATTCCTGGATTTGGCTAATGCATATGGTTCAGTGCCACATGAACTTCTTTGGGCAGCATTTGATTTTTCAGTGTACCGATGACAATAACAAATTTAGTGAAAGCCTACTTTGGAGATTTGCAATTTAGTTTTTCAACTTCAGAATTCAGCACTACATGGCAATGCCTAGAAGTTGGAATAATGGCAGGATGCACCATTTCTCCACTGGCTTTTACCATGGCAATGGAAGTAATCATTAGGGCATCAAAATGGGTAGTGGGAGGCGAGCTTGGCTTCTGAATGCGACTACCACCAATTCGAGCATACATGGATGACATGACAACCATGACTACAACAGTAGCCTGCACTAATCGGTTATTGGGCAAATTAACCAATAACATTGAATGGGCACGAATGCAATTCAAGCCCACTAAATCAAGGATCATCTCTATAATTAAAGGTAAAGTAGTAGATAAAATGTTCTTCATTAATGGTGAGGCAATACCAACAGTGTCTGAGAAGCCAGTGAAAAGTCTTGGGAGATGGTACGACAGGGATCTAAAGGACACAGTTTGTGTGGGTGAAGTTAGACAACAAGCAGTGGAAGGGTTGAAGAGCATAGACAGCAGCGCTTCACCAGGCAAACTAAAACTCTGGGGCTTTCAGTTTGGTCTACTGCCGAGGCTGCTGTGGCCACTGACTGTGTACGAGGTTTCTTTGACAACAGTAGAGAAGCTGGAAGCTTTAATCAGTTCTCACATCAGGAAATGGTTGGGAGTTCCACACTGCCTCAGCAGAGTGGGACTTTATGGTAAAGGAATACTGCAGCTACCTGTCTCCGCTCTAACCGAGGAGTTTAAGTGCGCCAAGCTCCGACTGGAAATGACATTAGTAGAGTCACGCGACAAATGCGTAAGGGAGGCAGCACCTGTGTTGAAAACTGGAAGAAAGTGGGCGGCAAAGAAAGCTGTGGAGGATGCAAAGGCTGCCCTTCGAATCGGTGATATCATGGGGCAAGTTCAGCATGGAAGAGGGGTCTTGGTCTCAGTTCAGCTCCTCCTACATGGCACAAGGCAGCCCCAGCGAACGGAGGAAGCTTGTAGTCAACGAGGTGCAAAAGCAGGAGGAGAGGATGAGGTGTATAAAGGCCATTTCCCAGGGCAAGCAGGGAGAATGGATGAGATGGGAGAGTGTGGAACAACGCAAGATTGGCTGGCAAGACCTATGGTCAATGGAACAGAGCAGGATCAGTTTCCTTATAAGGTCAACATATGATGTTCTCCCATCACCACAGAACCTAAACCTCTGGGTAGGAGAGGATCCCTCATGTCCTTTGTGTTCATCACCTGCAACATTAAGGCACATTTTGACAGGATGTAAGGTGGCTCTTAGCCAAGGACAGTTTACTTGGCGCCATGACCAGGTGCTGCGATGTTTGGCCTTAGCATTGGAAGACAAGCGTAACATGACCAATAAGTTGCCACCTGTTCCATCAAAACAGTACACACAAAAGACAACATTCCTCTGCCCAGGAGAGCAACCACCAAGAAAAGGTGTTAAAACCAATCCTCGCCCAGAGACTGGAAAATGCTGGCAGATGTTGGTCAACGGCTTATTTTTCCACCTGAGATTGCCACCACAAACCTTCGACCAGATATTGTCTTGTGGTCTGGATCAGCACGCCTTGTTCACCTGGTAGAGTTAACAGTGCCATGGGAGGATGCTGTAGATGAGGCGTATGAGAGGAAGAAACTGCGGTATGCTCAACTAGCCACTGAAGCGGAACAGCGAGGATGGAGAGTCTGGGTTTACCCAGTGGAAGTGGGATGTCGAGGATTTGTGGCACACTCTACAACCCGGTTTCTCAGAGATGTCGGATTCAATGGCCAAGAGTTGCGTCGCACAGTGAAGAACTTATCTGAAGCAGCAGAGAGGAGCAGCAACTGGCTGTGGTTGAGACGGAAAGATTCTGGCTGGGGATCTCAAGCACAATAGAAAGAAAGAAAGGCTGATGTACAGGTAAGTAAGCTGGGCTGAGTTGAGTGGGGACGGAGGGTGATGCTGGGACGCCAGAATCACCGTCGAGCCCTCTTGAGGTGTCGTGGGCTAGTCGACGAAACACCGAGGATGGAAGGTGCCCACTTGAAGACCCCAGAGATGTACCCTACTTAGCTCAATCCAGGCGGTTGTCATGCTGATGCGCTGGGGAGACCGCACTATGGTTGATCCCCGAGCCAGCATCGCAGCCGTTGTGTGTGCTGATGCGCTAGGGAGGCAAAATAAGCTGATCCCTGGAGCCAGCATTACACTTCAGCCATCAACACCAGACAGAAGGATATCTACATCATCATATGGAAGGAAGCGCAAATGGATGGAGACATATATGGATCACATTAGTTTACTGTGAAGCTACGTCTTAGTTGGTGCTTATCTTGGCGAGAGCCAAGTTCAAATCAGCATGAAGTTTTAACATCTACTCTCATGTAATGGAAATCATTTCTTTTTAATAAACGCACTGAGCGCAGCCATAGCGCTTCAGTTTCACTTCGTATGTTTTGTGTTTATGGCTTCATTTCCCTGGTCTGATGTCACCCCTGCAGCCATCTCTGCCACATATGGTGTTCTGAATGGGATAATCAATGCCTCCAGAGAGTCAGACCAGGGAAGGACTGCGTTTTGAAAAGGGTTTTTTTTTTTGTGGAAATTTTTAAAAAAAAAGTAGTAATAAAAATGGGAAAGCACAGCCGCAGACGACAGCAGCCGCAGCCGGAGGAACAGCAGCCCGGGTGTCACTGCTGTGCTGAGCCGGGGCATTCCAGCATGGACTGTCCTTGGTACCCCCCCTGGACAGCCACCACAGTATGCCCCATCTACAGGGGTGGGCACTACGTGGCACGCTGCCCTGGAGGGAATTCTAAGAGGTTGTACAGTAGTTCACAGTAACATTGCAGTTAAAATGGAAGGCTCTTTTTTAATGCCTACCCCATTACCATTAAATATTGTACATTATTTAATCAAGATTACTCATAACTTTAAGGTAATGTTGCATTTTAACCCTTGAAAATACATTTTACTCTCTCAGTGTTAAAATTAGAGGGTAAGTTACTCCCAGACCCAAAACCTTATCTGGGGCGCTGGCAGTGACACTTGGTGCTTCCCTTACAGAACTAGGCAGATCATTTCAGAGTTTTGGGGCCCTATAACTGAATCCTCTACCACCTGTGTTTTTGTGGGACAGTAAGCAACCTGGCATTCTGTGATCTGAGTGGGTGTCTAGGAATATACGTTATTAACACTAGAATCACCAAGGTGGTCATTTTGACCATTTTTGGAATTTAAATTTAAATTGCGGTGCACATGTTTAAGATACAGAGTTGTGCTTTCCTGACTTTTCCTAAATATATGTACTAATTACCATGACAAAGAAAGAATTGCATAGCAAAAATTATGGTGATAAAGTACTGTCATACCTATTCCAACCAGGAGCGGTCAAATTGACTGATACATATAAAACATATTATTACAATTAAATTTTGCAGTATTATTTGTATTTATCAGACGGGACTTGCCGCCATGTATTGAAGTTTGATTATATCAGTCTGCATTCCTCAAGTGAGCGGCCTATTGACATTTCTATTGTTTCAATGAGCCTCCTTATAGCCCATCAATCAGCCTTGACAGCTCATGGCGCCCAGCTGTCTGTCTGCACTCTGGTTTCTATACAAGTCACTCGTTTTTCTAAGAAATTCATTGCTACCCCAATACACATTGAAAATGTATCGCGGAAGACGCAGGAAAGCGTAACACCGATTCTGATGCAGCAGAGACGGACATTGACGAATCTGGCTCTGAAGCAAACTGGGTTTTGCGAAGATGAATCTTCCAGCAGCAGTGACAGTGAGGAGGATGCCAGCAAAGTGCCAGGTCTGAGTGCATGAAGAGGGTGCAGGAGATACAGTGGCAGCCTCTGCAAGGATGCCAGCCATGTCACCTGCATCAGCCCCTGCACCTGAGGCAGCCGCTTCTCCAGCGGTAGCACCAACACCTCAAGAGGCTGGTAATGATGGCACTGTTTGGAACACTATAAATCCTGGAGTTGAAGCTGCAGGTGAAGGGATGAAGAAAATATTTTGAAGGAAGTTCCAGGGCCCACGGCATATGCAAAACGCAACATTGATGAGAGACCACTAGGGGGCTAGAAATGGAGTAGTCATAAAACACAGGTGCTCCCACAACTTTTAACCCTTAGCGGTCAGGCGCGTCAGGTCCAATTTATTTTCACACGCACAGTTTATTTTAGACACACTGTTTAAAAGTATTTTTTTCACAGTAAAACAGGTTTAAAAGGCACTGCATCTCCAGCCCCGCCCCACCCCTTGTTCGCTGTATTTTTCACATACCTCTTCATAGTAGTGCATACCGATAAATCATCTCCTGATCACTCGTTTTATCACCAAACTCCTCCATAATGCGATCCAAGTCATTATTGTATTACTATAACATCTAAAACAGCTCTGCAAATGTCTGTGATATTCTTTGAGCGCTGGATGCAGAAGCAGCTATCTTGTTTGTTTATGTCAGTGTTATCTATGTGGTGCCGGGGCTATCTGTATTCATGAGATACGCCCCTTTTTATTTTTTTATTTTTTTTCGGCTTCTCTCAGCTCCTATCGGTCTCACTCAGCCATAATCTATATCAATTCTGTTGCTATCAATCTTTTTTTGTTTGTTTACTATTTTATTTTAAGTTAGGTATAACTTTTAGTATTTTATTTTATTTGATTTATTGCTGTTGTCGATTACGTTTATCCAGCAATGCCACCAAAACAAGCCAGCAAAAAAACGTGCAGCTCTGATCCAACAATGCCTGAGGTCGGACTCCGTTAAAGAAGGAAGCCTTGCCGGTTCCAGTTGCAGCTATGCAATGCTTGAAGACTTCAGACAGATCGTAAAGGAGGTCATAAGGGATGAGATCGCAAGCCTTACGTCTGATATCCAGATGGCTATAGCCCTGATTCAAGCCACACTGTCGGAGTGCGCTTTGCTGGAGTTGAAATGGCCTGCTCCTTGCTGTCCTCTGAAAACCTCAAGCTCCGTGCTAATATTGATGATCTAGAGTCAGAGGAACAACCTTCAAATTGTTGGCATTCCGGAGGGCATGGAGGAAAGCAGACCAACTGAATTTATGTCCAGCTTCTTCCACGAGTTGCTGGGTGACAGGGGCCTGGATTCTCCACCTGCACTGGATCGTGCACACTGCTCGTCGGCCCCGAAACCTACACAGGGTCAGCGCCCAAGGCCTTTCATTTTGAGAGTGCATCAGTTCCAGGTGAAAGAGCAGGTTCTGCATTTGGCAAGGGAAAGGTGAAATCTTATGTTCCGCGGGAAGAGGGTGTTTATTTTCCCTGATTTCAGTGCAGATCTGGTGAAGTGCAGACCTGCATTTAATGAAGTTATGTCTCTTCTTCGTGATGCGTGGTGAGATACAGCCTTTTGCATCCGGCCCGCCTCCGTGTTTCCTACAACAGCACTGATAAGATCTTTGACACTCCACAAGCAACAATGATTTTTTATTCAAAGAAGATTCTTCCCAATCTGCCTGAGGCCTTGACACTGGACATTGCCAGGGCTGAACACAAATTATTTGCATCGAAAACTGAAATACGCTAGAAAAATAGTGCACTCAACTCTTTTCCTGATTTTACTTATACGATGACGTATCACATCTAGCGAATAACCCCAGTTTACTAAACAGCAGTCTACTGTCCTTCATGTCCCATCAGTTTATTATTCACAAAAAAATAATTATTCTGAAAGTATTGTAGCGTGCACGGGGGAAGGCAGCAGTAGGGCTGGTAGGTGACGTAATCACACACAAAGACATAAGCCCGATATACGCTCTTTGCAAAGGAGCCGGCTCTTTTGTACAGCGGTATTGGCGCTATGCTTTAGTGCGAGAGGTCCCGGTTTCGCGCCCGCCCTCCGCCTGTGTGTGGATTGCCTCGCTCTTTGTGATGCGCCTGCCTGCTGGAACCAAGATCGCTACAGTATTCTCGGGTGAAAATCTAACCATAATATTTGACCGGTGTACTTGAATACTATACTTTTTGTATTGCAAAATTCAGTACGTTAGGGTACCTACAGCTTGATTTGTTTTACCCCATAAGAATCTTAATTAACTGATATTTGGGTTATAGCCTACTATAAGTAGGGATTCACCTAAATCGCGATTTCGCGGAAATCGTGAAATTGAGGGGTCACCGCGAAATTCACCTCTTAGGGGCCAATGCATACAAACAAGTACGGAGAGGAAAAAAAGAACCTTGTTTAAATGAACTACTGCACACCGCAAGCGACGCAAACTACGTATCTTCCTTCTGTAGATAGGCTTTTTTTATTCCTTTGCCGTCCTGTGTGCATTGCACTAAAGCAAAAAACAAACAAACAAAAAACATCCACAAATAATATTTACACAAAGCGGTTAACGTTCTTGTTTACTATTCAAATGACAAAGTTTTAATCAGCCTATCAGTGCGTCTGTACGGCATTTCTGTGATCTGTACTGTGCAGTAGGGGTTGGGACAAAGTTGGTGCTGCATTGTTTTGATTTAGGTTGCTAAAATCTAGTTTTCAGCATTGAAGGTAAAATACCAGAAATGGACAACAAAAAAAGCAAAGTATATTTCGGCTGATGATCATTTCAAGATATTTCCCAAAGAAACTGTACATGCAGACTGAGGTAATTGTTTTGCATATCTTAATGTGTCTTTGGAGAAAATACGATCGATAGCAATTTAGCTTCAGAATCACACATTAAACAAAAGGCTACTACAGAGGCTGCTGAACATAACGTAAAATAAACAGCTTTCAGAAACCAAACTGGAAAGTCAGCCCAGACTAAAAGTATTCCTGTCTGCAAGTTAAATCCAGCACAGCCACCTCGCTTCAACCTGCTGCTTACTTTTTCGCAGTTGGAATTTTTGACCCGAATAGCCACGTTTTCTTTGTTTTGACTCGGTACTGATAAAATAGATTATTGGATGGGATAAATAACATAACGTGCTGCATACATTGCCTTTATTAAAGTATGCCAGGTGCCCTTGTGTAACCGAGTTTTGGGGCTGTTTCTAATCGATTTCCACATCTGTATAACTTGGCAAAGCTTTGCCTTAACTTCCAACCAATTCAGTGGATGCAGACGTGCAGTCTCAATGTATGGGCAAGTCAACTGCAGGGGGGTGCTGCATGTCTGCCTTTTAACAAATGCCAGCACTCTGTTTTAGTAAGGAAGCAAGTACCACTATTTTTAGGCTTTATAGCATTCTGAAATACTGTCTACTTAGGTTTATTTAATGTTTAACAGGTCCGCGAAATCCTAATTTTATTCCGCAACATACCCGTGACAAATACATAAATTTACAATGATTTAAGTAGACCCCTACTTATCTGTTATTTACTTAGTGATATTTGTTTTTGTTTTTTTAGAAAAACAGGCATACACACCATGCCATTAGACAGACAACTGCAACTATGATTCAAAAGAAGTTTGAAACAGAAATTGGACAATGCAGAA
Source organism: Acipenser oxyrinchus oxyrinchus (assembly GCA_030684275.1). Taxonomy (NCBI): domain Eukaryota; kingdom Metazoa; phylum Chordata; class Actinopteri; order Acipenseriformes; family Acipenseridae; genus Acipenser; species Acipenser oxyrinchus. The sequence goes on from CM060285.1 coordinate 8,350,720, forward strand.
AGATTTCCAGGGAAAAGGTACGACATCTGTATTCATGTTTTAATTAAAAAATATACAGTACTGTGCAAAAGTTTTAGGCAGGTGTGAAAAAATGCTGTAAAGTAAGAATGCTTTCAAAAATAGACATGTTAATAGATTATATTTATCAATTAACTAAATGCAAAGTGAGTGAACAGAAGAAAAATCTAAATCAAATCCATATTTGGTGTGACCACCCTTTGCCTTCAAAACAGCATCAAGCATCAATTCTTCTAGGTACACTTGCACACAGTTTTGAAGGAACTCGGCAGGTAGGTTGGCCCCAAACATCTTGGAGAACTAACCACAGTTCTTCTGTGGATTTAGGTAGCCTCAGTTGCTTCTCTCTCTCATGTAATCCCAGACAGACTCGATGATGTTGAGATCAGGGCTCTGTGGGGCCATACCATCACTTCCAGGACTCCTTGTTCTTCTTTACGCTGAAGATAGTTCTTAATGACTTTCGCTGTATGTTTGGGGTCGTTGTCATGCTGCAGAATAAATTTGGGGCCAATCAGATGCCTCCCTGATGGTATTGCATGATGGATAAGTATCTGCCTGTACTTCTCAGCATTGAGGAGACCATTAATTCTGACCAAATCCCCAACTCCATTTGCAGAAATGCAGCCCCAAACTTGCAAGGAACCTCCACCATGCTTCACTGTTGCCTGCAGACACTCATTCGCACGCTCTCCAGCCCTTCGGCGAACAAACTGCCTTCTGCTACAGCCAAATTTTGACTCATCAGTCCAGAGCACCTGCTGCCATTTTTCTGCACCCCAGTTCCTGTGTTTTCGTGCATAGTTGAGTCACTTGGCCTTGTTTCCACGTCGGAGGTATGGCTTTTTGGCCGCAAGTCTTCCATGAAGGCCACTTCTGACCACACTTCTCCGGACAGTAGATGGGTGTACCAGGGTCCCACTGTTTTCTGCCAGTTCTGAGCTGATGGCACTGCTGGACATCTTCCGATTGCGAAGGGAAGTAAGCATGATGTGTCTTTCATCTGCTGCAGTAAGTTTCCTTGGCCGACCACTGCGTCTACGGTCCTCAACGTTGCCCGTTTCTTTGTGCTTCTTCAAAAGAGCTTGGACAGCACATCTGGAAACCCCTGTCTGCCTTGAAATTTCTGCCTGGGAGAGACCTTGCTGATGCAGTATAACTACCTTGTGTCTTGTTGCTGTGCTCAGTCTTGCCATGGTGTATGACTTTGACAGTAAACTGTCTTCAGCAACCTCACCTTGTTAGCTGAGTTTGGCTGTACCTCACCCAGTTTTATTCCTCCTACACAGCTGTTTCTGTTTCAGTTAATGATTGTGTTTCAACCTACATATTGAATTGATGATCATTAGCACCTGTTTGGTATAATTGTTTAATCATACACCTGACTATATGCCTACAAAATCCCTGACTTTGTGCAAGTGTACCTAGAAGAATTGATGCTGTTTTGAAGGCAAAGGGTTGTCACACCAAATATGGATTTGATTTAGATTTTTCTTCTGTTCACTCACTTTGCATTTAGTTAATTGATAAATATAATCTATTAACATGTCTATTTTTGAAAGCATTCTTACTTTACAGCAATTTTTCACACCTGCCTAAAAGATTTGCACAGTACTGTATATATATTTTATGAAAAATTTTCTTAGAAAGAATGACAAGATTATCGGTCCAATGACAGACTGATGATGATCATGGGTCTTTGGAATTGAATCAAAGAGTCCTGGTTTATCATTAAGTCTGTGTTGGATATTGTCTTCCGAGATTCCCTAGGTGACTGTTTGCAAATGAGGATTTCAAATTTTAAAGACAATTCAGTGATGTAAGGGCAGGGGGAAAAGGTATAACAGGGAGACACCTTTATCGCCTATTGTATTTTTCCTCAGGTGGCTGGTTTCAAATGGTACTTTAGATATAATTATGCATCTAGCACCGTTTGGAGTCGTTTGGAAAAAAGAATGCCATCTGTATAATCATGTCTGATATATTAAGTTGTGATACCTATTATGATTTTGTGATGTTTTGTGATGTTTGTGTTTGTGTCTTTCATAGATAATTGAAAAATTAGAACAAGACAAAGAACTGAAAAATGTATGCGCGAAAGCTGAGTTAACAGTTGGGAGACTTCGCGCCTTTGTTGACCTGTTTCAAATGACCAGACTGAAGAATTGATGCAATTTTACATGCATGGTTTATGTTGCCACATTTTTTTCTGTAATAAGAAAAATACAGTCTAACAATAAATAAATCTAATGAATGTATTTTGTGTGCGAGTCTGTGTGAATGTGTGTGTGTGTAACTGGCAATTGGAAGTATGGGTCTAAGGGGAGAGGGCGGGAGAGTCATGGTGTTGTTTATCAGGTAATGCATCACATATTAAGACCTTTCAAGGAGGCTTTTACCGCAGATTGGAACACTGGATTGGGAATTGGATTGGGACAGTAACCATTGGCAGGTGTGTTACGCACGTGGAAAGAGGTGGAGCAAAGCCTATAAACACTACTCACAACCGTAATCATCTCTCACTTCGTCAGTCTATTGTGCTATTCACTCACTACGCAATACATCATGGATTTACACTGTAACGAAGATACACAGGTAGACGCAACATATGATGTTTTCAAAGATGTCTCCCCCACACATATCCTATTGCGTCACGTGGATGACCAAGGGCCATCTACACTCACAACCACCTTTGGGTTCAGCCTTTGTTTCGCATCAAGAGTTTCGGGTCGAACGGAAGCCGTTTCGCCACCCAATCCCAGGGAGTTATCGCAATTGGGGAAAATTGAAACTGTGTTGCATACAGTAACACACATATATATATATATATATATATATATATATATATATATATATATATATATATATATATATATACTGTATGGTCACAATGTATCTTTTATTTAACCCTAGAGCGAGCTTGTGCTAAGCAAACCGACTTTCCCTTGCGGGTATCTCTTCAATCAAAGTAAAAATGTCAGAAAAAAAGGAAGTTGGGTCCGAAGTTTAAATTTTTGCACGGAACAGAGAATAACACACTAGCCTCAAACACTGTGTGTGTGTGTTATAACCAGAAGACAGACGCGTCATTTAGTTAATTTAAAAAATAAAGAAATATCCTTATTAGTGACCTCTCTAACCATGTAATTGAAGAGTTTTCCAAATGAATGGAATGCCTGGAAGACAGAGACTGGACGAAGTTTGGTAAGTGGGACCTTTGGAATTCTATAGGCTTGTTTTTACAGTAGTGTACTGCAGTTTACAGTAAGTTAATGTGCATGCAATGTTTGATTTAATAACTGAATACAAACCAAGGTGAGCAATAGTTGCGGGAGGGTGGTGTAAATAAATGTTTACCTTTTTTTGAGAAAGATAAGTTAACTAAGTTGCCTTACATTAAAAAAAATCTAGAAATACAAGTCGAATGTTAAGTGTAGTGCAATCAAGCTTGCTAATGTTTTTTCAATTAAATGGGGCAAAAAGAGAACATTTGTACAATTTGAATAGCACAGAGCTGTGTGATCAGGAGAAAAAGTTGATGACCAATGGCTGTGAGGTGGGGTTGGGATAGCTTCTGAACATATTAGCCTTCAGCTCTTCTTTTGTATTATAGGAAGATGTGGTCGTTTGAAGATATTAAGAAGGTATTAAGATATTAAGAAAGCCACCAACAACTTCAGTAGTGATCAGATAATCGGTTCAGGAGTGTTTGGAGATGTTTACAGAGGGGTTGAAGCTAATAAGCAATATGCCTTCAGGAAACTGCACGAGGCAAGTATACTGTGCTAAAGCAATATTGTGGGTAGAACTTTCCAAAAATAATGAGCATTTTTTTCTTAAAGTTACTGCACTGTAAGCTCCCTTGAATGGTCATTTTAAAAAGATTTAGTGCTACATTCTTCAAATGCTCCATCACTGTACTAATGTATGTCATTTGTCATTTCTGTTTTTGATAGCATGGTGGGGTGTACAGAAGAACTTTGGAGAAATGTTTCTGTACAGAGATATGTATCCTCTCTAAGTATGTATGCTATGTCAGCAGCTACACCCAACATAAAAGGCTAAACAAATATTTACATGTACAGTTTTCAAACAACCTTGGAATGCACAGGAAACTGGCAACACAGAAGCATTGTTTGTGATTCTAAGAGCAAACTGCATTGTACTGTATAATGTAGGATTATTGCATATTGCAACAGTTTTCATCCATGTTTTATCCAATATGCTTTGATGCTGAATCTGTGTGTTTCTTAAGACCCGACTTAACAAAGTTCTGGTGGGATCAATCAGCTACTGACCTCCTCTCTTTGTAAATATTCATATGTTCTTCTGTTCAGTGTCAATGTGCCAATATTTTTGGGACTTGAAAAACTTTGATTTGGTAACACAGATTCCTTCTACATTATCAGACATGGGTGTATGTTTTGAAGCATTTTACTCCAGTCTTTAAGTCACTTACATTAAGTGTCTTTAATTACTGTGTATTTACAGAGTAGTTACTTAGTAAATACATGTGTACTTACACATACTTACAATGTTATTATGCATAGTTACAGTGTACTTAATGATATAACCCTAACCCTAACTCTAAACCTAATTTCAAACCTAACCCTTTTCTGATACAACTGTGCACTTACATATATTGTGCAAAAAGATGTACACATTAAGTGCATTGTAACAATGCATAATAACATTGCAGTTATGTGTAAGTACACCTGTATTTACCATATAACTACTGTACTTTATAAATACACAGCAATTAGGGACACTTAACATAAAGTGTTATGACTAACTACCCTAAAAAAACTAATTACATTATTTTAGTGCCTTACATTGAACATAATGAAATACAAATGTAGATAGATATTATTTTACTGGTCTGCTGTTATACTGCATTATAGAGCGGAGTTGCGGTTCCTAGACCTGAATACAGGTCTGCAATATCGAAAGAGTTTATTAAAAACCTTTTAGATCGTCTCAATCGCTCGGGTGCTGTAAAGTCATTATCTTACAGTTAAGTGCCATGAAATTGAACTAGGCCTCTAAAAATTACTAGAATAATAAAAAAAAAAATGTTGCAATCTGTTTGGACAACGCTGAAAGCTTTGTTGTTTTTGTTGTTTAGTACTGACTTATTGGAAACATAATATAAAGATTATCTTGGGATGTTTTTATTTGCAGATATCACCACAGTAACATTTTGGAGTTGGTGGCTTGCTGCATTGACAATGGCTCATATTGCTTGATTTACCAGTTCATGGAAAACGGTTCTCTGCAAGACAGGCTGCAGTTAATTGTAAGCAAGAAGTGTACAGAATATCCAGTGCATGCAGCTTACACAGTCAGGACGAGCATGATCAAAACAAACAAGACTTCTGTGCTGTCAGACTGTGGTGGGTTATGGGAGGAAGTGACGTGACCCCACAACACCCACAAAAGTACAAAGTCCCAAGCAGTGGGTTTCCACACAATTGCAGCAAACAAACAAAAAAAACTGCCTCTGTTACCAGCTATGGTAAGCAGAGGCTTGCAATGAAAACAAATAGTCTACACAGAACAGAAACACTGCCACGTAGTATCTCAATAATCCACACAGCACAGCAGGTGGCTTGGGCTCCCTCTCCCAAGCAGGATAAATAGTTCCTGGAGATGCCAAGGATCACAGGGGGAAGTCCAGGCTTGGAGGCAGCCGGCCTGGGAATCCTCAGTCTGGGTATAAGCAAAACAAACAAATGAACAAATCTCACAGAGCTCACGCAGCACAACTGTCTCAGTCCAGGACGGAGACTGAATGGTAGAACCCCACAGCCTAAATAGTGCCGAGTCCCACCTCTGCAAACAGTGCACTGCCCCACCTCAGCCAATCGTCGAGCGAAACACAGCTGATTGCAATAATGGGACTCGACTGAGAGGTCCTGCCCCAAGTTAAGATGGACGCTACCACTGTGGCTTCCGCCCCAACCATGACTCAGCCTTTCTCCTCGGTGTCGGTCCTTCCTGCACAGCGCTGCCAATAGTTGGGAGGGCGAATTACAAGAGGGACTCCTTTCACTCCTGTCACACAGACGTACACGTTATTTCAAAGATATTGAAAGGGGGATAGCTGATTTTAATTAAGTTTCCCTCTGCTTGTTTTAAAGCATAGTTTTAATGCACGTGCTGGATTAATGTTTAGTTATATATATATATTCATTGATTTATGTTTTTTTTTGAATACTTTATCTATTATTAATAACTGTTTGCTGGTTTGTTTCTATATAACCACCTGCATACTGGTTTATTCTGGGGGAGGGGGAGGCCTGGAAGGGTATAAAGGCTATTAGTTTGTTCAGTCAGGATCTTCCTTTTGTGTAGATCAGAGAGCAGTTTTGCAGCTCTGTGGTTGGACTCAGTTATTGGAGTCAGTACCTGTGATTAGGTGACTAGAAATATTTATTTTTGGTTTTCACTTTTTCTTTCTTCAAATTGTTTGATATTTTGTTCAATTAGCTTTTTGTTTATTATTGTTCTTAAATAAAAATAATTGGTTTTGCACCAAACTTCTCTGTGATCTGTGTGCTTCCCTGCAAATCAACACCAGCCGCTGGCTGCACTCTCCAACAGAATGGTAGAAATGTTGCTATGCAAATGTTTTGCTGTTATTTAACATTAATGAGTTATTACACTCCGGTGCAATTCTCACGTTTAAAAAATACAGTGACTTAAACATTACTTAAATACATTTTTCAGTCTGTTTTTATGATTCAAATAAAGTTTGATATTCATAAAACTGTTCTAGATTGTTGCTAAGAAAGTCAAGAACAAGGGTGACGAACCTGAGCAAAACACACTTGAGGAACTCTTGACCCTCTTATGGCTGGGCTTATTTACAAGAAGTTGGAATCTTGGAATTTGATCATACATTTGACTTTTTAATGGAATCAATTAAAAAACTATGTTTAATGTCTCAATAGCAGTTGCTCGGATTTGCCCAGTTCTTGTGTTAAAGCAACATTTGCTGTCATGCGTAACCCGATGAAGCTGTCCTGTTGTGGGCTTGTACGCCGGGGATGCAGATTGCACACACTGCTCTACAACAGTTACAGAAATAGTTTTTTTTTTTCTCCATAAAAACTGATTTTGAAAATAAAATCCTTTTTTTCCACAACTCCTAAGTTAAAGCTTTGTGAGTAGGCACCACTAGGCTGTAGACAGGATATCTTTGTAAGTAACAGGGAACCGATACTAACACCTTGCGTATTAAATACACTGTCTTCTGTCTTTTAGGCAGCAGGTGCAGCTTTTTGTGTTTATTATTAAAATAGTGCAAGAGCGCCTAAAAAACCAAAATAAACAAAACAAACACCTAGCTCTTTTCCTGAGCACTTAACTAAAACATAGAACCGGAACCTAACTATCAAACAGGACAGCTAAGCTGTTTACCTGTAATCCAAAAGCTGTTCATAGAGAAGCATCAAGCACCTGCCAACAGATCACCATCTAGCAGCAGGGCCGCTGAGAGCCGTCATGGGCCCCGGGGAAGGATTGGTATGCCCCACCCCACCATGGTACTACATTCACCCGACTTTGTAGTATACGGTAATCTAAACCAAGCTTCTAAACCAAGCAATGATACTTAGCAGTGTCTGAGGAAGATCATTTCAACCGATACAGTATTCTGATAATGGGTTTGAAGGAAACTACCAACGACGCCTAGAAGTTTCAATATCTCAGTTAAAATCTACTCTTTCTCAAAGTAGTTATGTTTAAAGTTAGTATTCAAACTTTTTTTTTTAGGTAAGTGAATAAATATTTTTTTTGTACAAACATAAACTACATTTTAATGGTGTTGCTATACACTATTTTATTTATCCCGTGCCAAAAATAAACCACCCATCTCTGCTCTTAACTAATAGCCTGTATTGGTAAATATATTTGTATTTTAAGCGATATAACGGATCATTCTCTAATTGTGTTTACCACCAGCTGAAGAAAGTGCTTTATTTATTTTACACGATACAATTTTTCTAACAAACTGCTGCACCACATTGTTTTGAGCAAATTATAGATCTTAATAGAATAATTCAGACTGTAGTATATATTGTGCAACTTTAGTTTTTTTTTAAAGTTTTTAAAAGTCTTTAAAAAAAAAACATAAAATTGTTATGCCTTTTTTAAAGCTTTTTGGTGTAGTAAAATATGAAACGCTAAAGTTCAAATCACTGTGTGAAAGGAAGTGTTTGACAGCGCCTGGATACACAATCATTACACAACAGAAGCACATCAGCTCGGTTTGCAGTACGGGAGGTTTTCTTTTTAATGTGGTGGTGGGAACGCAAAGTGTTTGGTGCAGGGCTAGTTGTTTTAAAATATTTTAGTCACACGGCTGGCTGAGTGATGACGTCAGACCCAGGAAAATAAACACACACAGGATGGTGAAATGATGAAGGCACTTGCTTGCGCTGGTTTATTGCAAATAAAAGGTTTAAACAAAACAGAAGACAGGACACGGCACTTTAGCCAAAATAAACAGACAAACAAAACGAACAGACACTAATAAACACGGACGAACAAACACGGTGAGTACAAACACTTCTTCTTATTATTATTATTCTTTTTGTTATCGTTTACCTCCTCTCTGCACCCATTCTCCACTCACCGAACACACAACCCCGAGTGAATGAAATGTGCATCTATATATACTGTTGTGCCGGGATTCAATTTCTAATTAATTATTCACTTGAATCCCAGCATGTGAATTAATTATGTGCAACTTCGTGCTCACATATTAAATACTTTAAATGCACATGAAGTGATAGTGCAATCCCTTGCCTAAATAATTTTAATCCCGTGTCTAAAATTTTAAATAACTCGTGCTGCACACACCCATTTATATCCTGTGCAGCCATCCTTATTCACCAACATTAACACACCACACGCAACATACAACACAGAAATGCACACAGGGGCAGGGCACATTGCCACATATACTCCCCTTGTGCGCAGCACACATGGCTTCAATGGCCACCTCCCCCCTTAAAAGCCCAAAAGTCCAGCTGACAGCGGGGTGGCACACTCCTGCCACTCTTCTGCTGCTGGTGGCAATGCCGGCAGCTTCCAGCTGACAGCGGAAATGCTGTCAGCAGAGACATTAATAGTCCCCAGTCTGGCTCCTCCAGCCGGGGTAGTCCTGGCAGCGGAAAGGCTGCTTGGGGGGGTGGTCTCCTGACCTCCCCCCTTCTTCGTAGCCAGCAGCTCCCTCTTCCGGGGCTCTGGCCACAGTATCTCCTGCAGTGCAAGTGCTGTAGTGGGAGCAGGTCTCCTGACCTCCCCCACGATATCCGGCAGCGAAACTGCTGCTGGGGTTGGTGGTCTCCAGACCTCCTCCCCCTTTTTCGTGGCCGGCAGCTCCCCTTGGTGGGGTTCCGGCCACAGTACTTCCTGCTGCGATGCGGAGCAACAGGCAGCCCCTGGCGATGCGGAGCAACAGGCAGCCCCAGGCAATGCGGAGCACCAGGCAGCCCCAGGCAGCCCTAGGCGATGCGGAGCACCAGGCAGCCCCAGGCGATGCGGAGCACCAGGCAGCCCCAGGCGATGTGTAGCACCAGGCAGCCCCAGGCGATGTGTAGCACCAGGCAGCCCCAGGCGATGTGTAGCACCAGGCAGCCCCAGGCGATGTGGAGCACCAGGCAGCCCCAGGTGATGCAGAGCAACAGGCAGCCCCAGGCGATGCAAGGCAAGCATCCTTGGGTGAAACAAGGCTGGCATCCTTGGGCGAAGCGAAGCAGGCATCCTTAGGCGGTGCGAAACTCAGCTGCAGCTCCTCTTGTTGTGGAGGTGGAAGCAGCAAGCAGTCCTCCCATGTTGGGGAAGGTGGAACCAGCAGGTATTCACCCCCTGCTGGTGGAGGTGGGAGGGGTAAGCAGTCCTCCCACATAGGTGGAGGCGGAACCAGCAGGTATTCACCCTATGCTGGTGGCAAAGGTGGTGGAGGCAGAGGCAGCTCCTGCTGCTCTGCTCCTAGTGGCGGAAGCGGTGGAGGTGGGAGCAGCGTGTAGTCTCCTGGCGACGGAGGTGGGAGCAGCGTGTTGTCCTCTGGCGACGGAGGTGGGAGCAGCATGTAGTCTCCTGCCTCTTGCAGGGGACTGGTGCTGCACTCTCTCTCTTGCAGGGGACTGGTGCGGCGCTGCCTCTCTTGCAGGGGACTGGTGCGGCTCTGCCTCTCTTGCAGGGGACTGGTGCGGTTCTCCCTCTGTCTCGGAAGGGGAAACCAGCAGGCATTCTTCCTCTGCTGGTTGTGATTGGGAAACCAGCAGGTATTCTTCCTCTGCTGGTTGTGATGGGGAAACCAGCAGGCATTCTTCCTCTGCTGGTTGTGATGAGGACACCAGGGTTGCTCCCTCTGCTGGTGGTGATGGTGGAGGCAGAGGCAGCTCCAGCTCCTCTCCTCGTGATTGTGACGGTGGGGGAAGTGATACCAGCAGGCATTCACCCTCTGCTGATGGAAGTGGACCCAGCACTGCTGGTGGAAGTGGAGACAGCAGGCATTTTCCCTCTGCTGGTGGAAGTGGGGACAGCAGGCATTCTTGCTCTGCTGGTGAAGGTGGGAACAGCTGCCTCTCGGGCTTTGGATTCCCGTGGTCCCCCCGTCTGGGCGCTGGACCCTCGCGGTCCCCCCGTCTGGGCGCTGGACTCTCGCAGTCCCCCCATCCGGGCGATAGTTCCTATGCGTGGGGCATATGGCCAAAGTGTGCCCATAAGCTCCACAGCCAGGGCATAACTCTGCCGCGAGGTTCTTTAAAAAAAACCTCCCAGCCATCATCCCCGACCTCCTCCTGCTGTTGCTGCGGTTGCTGTTGCTGCGGTTGCTGTTGCAGCTTTCGTTTCCCCCGTCTCTTCCTACTCCTTCTCCCTACCTTCCTCTCCTGGGCCGGTTCCTCCTCCTCCTCACCTTGGAAGGGGCAGATCGCCACGGTGAGTACAAACACTTCTTCTTCTTATTATTATTCTTTTTGTTTATTTTACCTCCTCTCCACATCCGTTCCCACTCACCAAACACACAACCCCGAGTGAATGAAATGTGCATCTATATATACTGTTGTGCCGGGATTCAATTACTAATTAATTATTCACTTGAATCCCAGCACGTGAATTAATTATGTGCAACCTCGTGCTCACATATTAAATACTTTAAATGCACGTGAAGTGCAATCCCGTGCCTAAATACAATTATACATTTTAAATAACTCGTGCTGCACACACCCATTTATATCCCATGCAGCCATCTCTATTCACCAACATTAACACACCACACGCAACATACAACACAGAAATGCACACAGGGGCAGGGCACATTGCCACAATTTTATATATATATATAAAAAAATCCCCCCTTCATCAGGGCCCCGGGGAAATTTTCCCGTCCTCCCCGCCCTCTCGGTGGGCCTGTTTAGCAGCCCTTATTAAGTGGGAAAGATTTGCAGTCACGCCCATTGTGACTAACATTGCCTGGGTTTCCGTGCAGTTTAGAAAGTCGCAACTTTCTCTCCACAGTCTTTATTTATGTGATCATGCACTATGGAAGTGCTGCGTCTAAAACATTGTACAACTTTAAGTGGGGGTAAATCTTCTTCTCACTCTAAAAAAACAGAACAATTGACCAAAAAAGACACACAGACACAGAATCGGACTCACCGCTTAGAGGTCGTGGAAGACACAAAAGTATAGTAGAGGTCTCCATTTTATTTAGGCCATGTGTGTATATCAGCCAGTGGCTGACTGTCTCAATCTTCAACGTGTTCTAATTCTAACTTATCTGAAGCAGCAGAGAGAAGCAGGAACTGGCGGTGGTTGAGACGGAAAGATTCTGGCTGGGGATCTCAAGCACAATAGAAAGAAAGAAACACTGATGTATGGGTAAGTAAGCTGGGCTGAGTTGAGTGGGGACAGAGGGGGTGATGCTGGGACACCAGAATCACCATCGAGCCCTCTTGAGGTGTCGTGGGCTAGTCGACGAAACACCGAGGATGGAAGGTGCCCACTTGAAGACCCCAGAGATGTACCCTACTTAGCTCAATCCAGACGGTTGTCATGCTGATGTGCTGGGGAGACCGCACTGTGGTTGATCCCCGGAGCCAGCATTGCAGCCGTTGTCTGTGCTGATGCGCTAGGGAGGCAATAAGCTGATCCCTGGAGCCAGCATTACACTTCAGCCATCAACACCAGACAGAAGGATATCTACATCATCATATGGAAGGAAGCGCAAATGGATGGAGACACATATGGATCACATTAGTTTACTGTAAAGCTACTTCTTAGTTGGTTCTTATCTTAGCGAGAGCCGAGTTAAAATTAGCATGAAGTTTTAACATCTACTCTTGTGTAATGGAAATCATAACTTGCTGTAAACGCGTCCTTGAAACTTCCTATCAGCAAAGACCAACTGAATGTCACACCCAATAAAAAACCGTGCACTTCAATGCAAGTCCTCACATTCACACACCAGATTCACACACCACACAACATGGCTGAAGAATTTCTTCACATAAACAAAAAGACCAAAATGGACTTTGATGATGATGAAGATACCGATGAGAATGACAGAGACTGCTTGGTGTCCGATTCTGATCGGGATTTTGACACCACTGAAGAGGACACCTTAATTCTGGTAAAAATACAACCTATTCTTTTTGTATTTGTTTATTACTTATAAGGGTAGCCTACTATTTTCTCATAAATTACAGGAGCATTTGCACCTTTTCTTGTAATTTATGAGAAATGTTAAACATTTAATAAGCACACACTTTTCATATTATGTTTTTCCTCCCTCTTATTTTTTCTCTATTAATAAACAGGGAAACATGAAGTTAAGCATCTGACTGATTTTTATATACAGTTTATATTGAGCAATTGTTTCAGTTTGTGTAAAATCAAGAGAGAACATTACGAAGGGGTTCAAAACTTTGTTTAATGTAGGCTAATGTTTGATGTCACTATACTTCTAAATTGCGTGGATTGCAAAAGAAAAAGGGGGAAAGGCAGAATGCTATACATGTAAATGTACTGAATTTTCTTTGAAATTACATTTATTACTGAATTTTATTTATATATTTACAATAAAATATTCATTAAAATGTATGAGTTTATCAGTGTCATTTTTATATTAATAAAATTCATGCCATAAAAGCAAGGAATGTATTTGTATAGGAAAGATTGGTGTTCACGACGTGTGGCGTATAGATATTAAAATAGGCTACATTATTCTGTTCAAACTGGAGGATTAAAGCCATTGCGCACGTGTTCGAACTGTGCACTAAACTTGACCCGTATTATATATTGCTCCAGAACAGTTCAGCCGAAGATCACCTATACCAACAGAAAAGAGAATCGCTATCGCTCTGTATAAGCTGGCTAGCTGTGCAGAATATGCAGTCTCCCAGTTGCACCTGTTACTGTTAGTCGCCATTTTTTCCTCCCAGTAAGGAACTTCCTTATGAGCTGCAGTGCACTTTGGGGGATTCGCTTATTTTATGTGAATAAAATTGTTTCCATTTAAAGTTATGCGCATTAAGGCACCTTGATTCGCATTTTCTGAAAATATCGACTTTCCTAAAACCCTAAGGTGTAGGGTTTTTAAAAGTTCGAATAAATGTTCACATTTTTATGAATTATACCCATTTCCATTGAGCTTGTCGCATATTTTTTTTAATCTGTAAATTTTTAGCGAATAAATCCTCTGCAATGGAAACATAGCCATTGTCTGCGTGACCGCGCAGACATAATACAGTAGGCTTTTACTTATCCAACCAATTGAAACCAGACCCTGTTTAGATTAGTTTGGTCAACATCTGTATCGTACTAAAAATTCATTTTCAAATCTTTGTTTTATGTTTTTATTTATTTTACTTATATTTCATAAAAAAACAAATCAACTCAAAAACTAACCAAATGTCAGAGTCCATTGATAGCACAGCAGCCTGTCACTGTGACAAACAAGTAAATCGGTTAATCTTTAAATACTTGATTGGCTTTTTAAATTAAAAACCAGGACTTTAAAACAAGAAAAACACTGTCCTAAAAAAATCCTTGACCCCTTGTGTGTGATCTTATCCACTCCGAAGACTGTTATAAGAACATAGGAACATAGCAACATAAGAACACAGAAACGTAGGAATATAGAAAAATGTACGAATGCAAGAAGGCCATTCAGCCCATCAGTGCTTGTCCGGTTCACAGTATCTGATTGATCTCAGTATTTTGTCAAGTTGGGTCTTAAAGGACTATTCAGCCTACAACATTAGCAGGCCAGAAACACCCCCAATACAACTCTTCATTTATTGTTTTCTTACAGGAGGAAACCAATGCAAAGTCTGTGCACTGATGCAGCTCTGAGCTCTCAAGAAAGAAAACAGGAGAGCAAACGAAGAAAGAAGATCTGCATGCTTTCAAATTTGCAAGCTTTGGGTTGAAGGAGGATTTTCTTTATTGAGTACTAATAATTCATTTCTTTATTTCTATAAAATATTTCTGGAATGTTATTATAGGTTTCAGTGAGCCACATTGTGAGTAGTACTTTTGGCAGTGATTTGGAACTTTAAACCAGATTTTTTTTTTATGTAAAAATGTTAAACACTGAAAATAAAAGGCTTTATAATGAACAAAGCAAAACTTTTTTTTTTCATTGCTTTTCACCTCCCAGAATTGTGGAAGCATTTTGACAGTTGAAGAGCTAACGTTATTTTAAATTGTAAATCCAACCACGCCACCTTGAGAGTAGATTGTTTAAGATTTAAAATTCTAATTGAAGTTCTTTGTTTGGCACTAGAATAATATGTGGCACGAGAAAGCACATGCACAGGGAGTAGTACACAAGCCCGGGCAGATGGAACGGGAGTGGGTACATCTGAAAGAAACGGCAAGATTTGACTGAGCAGAAAGATACATTGAAGTTGTTTCCCTCTGGTGTATTTGATGGGTCGACCACGGATATCCTGTAACTATTTTGGTGAGATGGTTAGTGGCACATTAACTTTTAAAAACTTCATAAACCATATATATGTATCCACTAGTAGCAAAACATAGGGTTGCCTGCTATGAATAAAATATTGATTTAGGAAACATTCAAAATAATATTTGATCATTATTGGTTCAAATCAATACTGAGTTCTTAAGTTCAGTCAAATGCTTTAGAAATGTATTTAAAGCAGTATGGTAATTGGTTTATTAATAAGGATATAATTAACTCATACTAGTATTCAGTGGTTTAACATGCATAGATCTTCTAAAATTGACACAGTTATGTTCAATATAACACAATTATAGACAGGTCTTCAGATAACAATGTCTTTTGAGGATCGAGTCTAGTATAGTTGCATTAACAGAATATTATCGCAATCTTGTCTTACTGTTCTCAAAGTGTGGCAGAGTTCTGCAGTTCCATCTTGCTTGTAGAAGAGAAGTCCTTTGCTTGTCGCTTGTAGTTGCTGACATTGGGTGCGTCTCCTGATCTTGCTTTGTCTGAAGGAAATCAAAATGAAGCAAGTGCAGCCTAAAGGCTGGCATTGATCCACAGGGCATCTAGTTGAGATGAATAATGTGAAGACGAAGGAGAGAGAGGAGACGGAGACCATGTTCCTCTTGAAGCAGCACTTCTTAAACACCTTTGCAGAGGTGTATCGTTGTGGGAAGCATCCAATTGAAGTGTATTCGCCTAGATGACGTAGAGAAGGGATCAATCAATCCTCCTTCCCATGTCTCCACCCATCCTAATAACTGTGATATTGATTATCATACTGAAACCGTCCCGTTATTACATAGAGGTTACTAAGAAGAGGAGGTCTCAATGGCAGCAGCTTGTCACAGGGGACACATGCTGGTTAAATAGGCCATAGAACTCTCACTCTACTCCTGATAACAGAATTTACACTCTGGGACAAGCGGCAAGTCAGCCTAAGAGGTTCTTCCTTGAAGACAGATACTGCTCATGCTATACTGACTGAAACCACAGTATGAAACATACATCACAGTACAATACAGCATTTTTACTCCACAGAACCCCCCACCCTTAAAGAATGCAAGTATATAGTATATACATTTATATTTTACTTTACATGTTTTGGTTTTGTGTGTGAATTTCCATATTCCATCCATATGAATAAAACCAAAAACATGCACAAAAAAGATGTCAACATTTTTTTTAAGTAGACACAAGTCTTTTACTTTACATTCATTTTTATATTTTTAACTTACAAACCGGATCTGGTCCGAGACAGCACAATTCCTTTCTTTCCTTTTTGTACAATAAATGGGCCATTTTGAAGAGTCTCATGTGAGCGTGTATTACATCTCCTCCTAGCAGCTGATTGGTTAATAATAGTGTCGTCAGCATAAGACACGACCTTGCCTCTGGACTACAGAGCTGACTCTAGTTGACTGTTAAGACGTTTGTCTTTGAACCGTGAGGTTAGCGGTTTGCATCCAGTCCTCGTCTCTCCATTCAGTTCAATGGACTGAGATGCCAAGCCATTACAAGTAATGCCTGGAGAGCAGGTTCATCGATGCGGTCACAGGCAGTGTGAGGCAGAAGGATAACAAACTTTCCATGGCAACGGCCATTGCTGTAGTGAATACAATTACACTGCTCTGTCTATTTGCAGAGGGTGCAAGATTATAACACCCTCTGTGTATGTACGCTTTGTTTTCCTGTCTTTCACACTTTTACTCAATACCAGAAGTGAATTTACATATAAACATCAGTACTGCCATTTCACTGAAAACCAAACATCACTGCTGGTCCTGTTTCTTGTTGCTGATTGATCCCAGAACTGCACACTTGGTCAGTTCCTAAAGGACGCCAATGATTCAGTATGAACGACATGCTAACCCAATCCATACACCCTACCACTGTCTGTGTGAAGTGCCTCCTACCCTCTGTCCTAAGTCGGTACTCAATTTTCAACTGTGTCTTCTGGTCCTGATATCTGTGATGCAATTGAAGTACTGACAAGGATTGATTTTGTCAACTCCCTTTAGGATTTTCAAAACTTCAATCCAGTTTCCCCGAACCCTTCTTTGCTCTAGGCTCGATTCAGTTCTCTGTCTTCAGAATTCATGCCTTTCATCCCAGGGATTAGTCTAGTTACTTTTCACTGAACTCTCCACCTTTTTGTAGTGCATCAGTTCACCAGAACTGATGCAGTATTGTAATACCAAGACAGTAACTACTGTCATTCTGCAGATGAGCCGATGCAGACAAAAAAGCCACAGTCCCTCCCTCAGCTCTACATTGAAATCTAATTTCATTGTTACTGTTTACTACATTCTTCCTTAGGCTAGGTATCTTCACCATCAGATAGCAGACCTTGTTGGCCTTTCAGTTTGTTTATTTTCCCTAAAGGTACTATCAGCTGTAGATACACAAACCTCCTCCATCCTTCAAGCCATCTTGTCACTTTGTAGTTCAAAGAAAAATAAATAATACAGTGACTTATCCATATGCTGTTTTTGTTATACGATTAGGTTTTAAACCTACAAATAAGATAGTTTGCCATGGTTCATTAACATTTCAGAAATGTATTAAAACTGTTTTAAAGGTATCGTTGAGAAAATAGATGACTTATGATCCAGAATTACATTTAATTATAACAAAGTACTAATTTTCATGAACTGAGAAGACATTTGTAATTTTCTTCTTCTTCTTCTTCTTCTTCTTCTTCTTCTTCTTCTTCTTCTTCTTCTTCTTATTAACTAATTTAGCTGTCACTTTTATCCAAGGCGACTTACAAGTATTACAATCGAAAATACAATATTGAAAAATATTCAGAAGTTATTATATTATAATATGATTACTATTATTATTATTGGTAGCAGTAGTAGTACTGGTAGTAGGTATGTTATCAACCCTCCCGGTTTTCCCAGGACAACCCTCTTTTTAGGTAGCATGTTCCAGTGTCCCCACAAGTTTAGTCAAATTTTATTTTTGTCCCGCTTTTGGCTAGTTGTACCATTTTTCATGAACGTCTGTGTTTGGCCGTAGACTCAACTGTAATTGAGCAGCACCCTGATGGACGGAGGTAAATCTAAAGCCAACTGGCCCCATAATCCCAAAGACACTTTAAGACAGGACAGGTCTTAAACACCACACGCAACATACAACACAGAAATGCACACAGGGGCAGGGCACATTGCCACAATTTTATATATATATATAAAAAAATCCCCCCTTCATCAGGGCCCCGGGGAAATTTTCCCGTCCTGCCCGCCCTCTCGGTGGGCCTGTTTAGCAGCCCTTATTAAGTGGGAAAGATTTGCAGTCACGCCCATTGTGACTAACATTGCCTGGGTTTCCGTGCAGTTTAGAAAGTCGCAACTTTCTCTCCACAGTCTTTATTTATGTGATCATGCACTATGGAAGTACGCGTCTAAAACATTGTACAACTTTAAGTGGGGGGTAAATCTTCTTCTCACTCTAAAAAAAAAAACAGAACAATTGACCAAAAAAAAAGACACACAGACACAGAATCGGACTCACCGCTTAGAGGTCGTGGAAGACACAAAAGTATAGTAGAGGTCTCCATTTTATTTAGGCCATGTGTGTATATCAGCCAGTGGCTGACTGTCTCAATCTTCAACGTGTTCTAATTCTAACTTATCTGAAGCAGCAGAGAGAAGCAGGAACTGGCGGTGGTTGAGACGGAAAGATTCTGGCTGGGGATCTCAAGCACAATAGAAAGAAAGAAACACTGATGTATGGGTAAGTAAGCTGGGCTGAGTTGAGTGGGGGACAGAGGGGGGTGATGCTGGGACACCAGAATCACCATCGAGCCCTCTTGAGGTGTCGTGGGCTAGTCGACGAAACACCGAGGATGGAAGGTGCCCACTTGAAGACCCCAGAGATGTACCCTACTTAGCTCAATCCAGACGGTTGTCATGCTGATGTGCTGGGGAGACCGCACTGTGGTTGATCCCCGGAGCCAGCATTGCAGCCGTTGTCTGTGCTGATGCGCTTAGGGAGGCAATAAGCTGATCCCTGGAGCCAGCATTACACTTCAGCCATCAACACCAGACAGAAGGATATCTACATCATCATATGGAAGGAAGCGCAAATGGATGGAGACACATATGGATCACATTAGTTTACTGTAAAGCTACTTCTTAGTTGGTTCTTATCTTAGCGAGCCGAGTTAAAATTAGCATGAAGTTTTAACATCTACTCTTGTGTAATGGAAATCATAACTTGCTGTAAACGCGTCCTTGAAACTTCCTATCAGCAAAGACCAACTGAATGTCACACCCAATAAAAACCGTGCACTTCAATGCAAGTCCTCACATTCACACACCAGATTCACACACCACACAACATGGCTGAAGAATTTCTTCACATAAACAAAAAGACCAAAATGGACTTTGATGATGATGAAGATACCGATGAGAATGACAGAGACTGCTTGGTGTCCGATTCTGATCGGGATTTTGACACCACTGAAGAGGACACCTTAATTCTGGTAAAAATACAACCTATTCTTTTTTGTATTTGTTTATTACTTATAAGGGTAGCCTACTATTTTCTCATAAATTACAGGAGCATTTGCACCTTTTCTTGTAATTTATGAGAAATGTTAAACATTTAATAAGCACACACTTTTCATATTATGTTTTTCCTCCCTCTTATTTTTTTCTCTATTAATAAACAGGGAAACATGAAGTTAAGCATCTGACTGATTTTTATATACAGTTTATATTGAGCAATTGTTTCAGTTTGTGTAAAATCAAGAGAGAACATTACGAAGGGGGTTCAAAACTTTGTTTAATGTAGGCTAATGTTTGATGTCACTATACTTCTAAATTGCGTGGATTGCAAAAGAAAAAGGGGGAAAGGCAGAATGCTATACATGTAAATGTACTGAATTTTCTTTGAAATTACATTTATTACTGAATTTTATTTATATATTTACAATAAAATATTCATTAAAATGTATGAGTTTATCAGTGTCATTTTTATATTAATAAAATTCATGCCATAAAAGCAAGGAATGTATTTGTATAGGAAAGATTGGTGTTCACGGCGTGTGGGTATAGATATTAAAATAGGCTACATTATTCTGTTCAAACTGGAGGATTAAAGCCATTGCGCACGTGTTCGAACTGTGCACTAAACTTGACCCGTATTATATATTGCTCCAGAACAGTTCAGCCGAAGATCACCTATACCAACAGAAAAGAGAATCGCTATCGCTCTGTATAAGCTGGCTAGCTGTGCAGAATATGCAGTCTCCCAGTTGCACCTGTTACTGTTAGTCGCCATTTTTCCTCCCAGTAAGGAACTTCCTTATGAGCTGCAGTGCACTTTGGGGGATTCGCTTATTTTATGTGAATAAAATTGTTTCCATTTAAAGTTATGCGCATTAAGGCACCTTGATTCGCATTTTCTGAAAATATCGACTTTCCTAAAACCCTAAGGTGTAGGGTTTTTAAAAGTTCGAATAAATGTTCACATTTTTATGAATTATACCCATTTCCATTGAGCTTGTCGCATATTTTTTTTAATCTGTAAATTTTTAGCGAATAAATCCACTGCAATGGAAACATAGCCATTGTCTGCGTGACCGCGCAGACATAATACAGTAGGCTTTTACTTATCCAACCAATTGAAACCAGACCCTGTTTAGATTAGTTTGGTCAACATCTGTATCGTACTAAAAATTCATTTTCAAATCTTTGTTTTATGTTTTTATTTATTTTACTTATATTTCATAAAAACAAATCAACTCAAAAACTAACCAAATGTCAGAGTCCATTGATAGCACAGCAGCCTGTCACTGTGACAAACAAGTAAATCGGTTAATCTTTAAATACTTGATTGGCTTTTTAAATTAAAAACCAGGACTTTAAAACAAGAAAAACACTGTCCTAAAAATCCTTGACCCTTGTGTGTGATCTTATCCACTCCGAAGACTGTTATAAGAACATAGGAACATAGCAACATAAGAACACAGAAACGTAGGAATATAGAAAAATGTACGAATGCAAGAAGGCCATTCAGCCCATCAGTGCTTGTCCGGTTCACAGTATCTGATTGATCTCAGTATTTTGTCAAGTTGGGTCTTAAAGGACTATTCAGCCTACAACATTAGCAGGCCAGAAACACCCCAATACAACTCTTCATTTATTGTTTTCTTACAGGAGGAAACCAATGCAAAGTCTGTGCACTGATGCAGCTCTGAGCTCTCAAGAAAGAAAACAGGAGAGCAAACGAAGAAAGAAGATCTGCATGCTTTCAAATTTGCAAGCTTTGGGTTGAAGGAGGATTTTCTTTATTGAGTACTAATAATTCATTTCTTTATTTCTATAAAATATTTCTGGAATGTTATTATAGGTTTCAGTGAGCCACATTGTGAGTAGTACTTTTGGCAGTGATTTGGAACTTTAAACCAGATTTTTTTTTTTATGTAAAAATGTTAAACACTGAAAATAAAAGGCTTTATAATGAACAAAGCAAAAACTTTTTTTTTTCATTGCTTTTCACCTCCCAGAATTGTGGAAGCATTTTGACAGTTGAAGAGCTAACGTTATTTTAAATTGTAAATCCAACCACGCCACCTTGAGAGTAGATTGTTTAAGATTTAAAATTCTAATTGAAGTTCTTTGTTTGGCACTAGAATAATATGTGGCACGAGAAAGCACATGCACAGGGAGTAGTACACAAGCCCGGGCAGATGGAACGGGAGTGGGTACATCTGAAAGAAACGGCAAGATTTGACTGAGCAGAAAGATACATTGAAGTTGTTTCCCTCTGGTGTATTTGATATAACTATTTTGGTGAGATGGTTAGTGGCACATTAACTTTTAAAAACTTCATAAACCATATATATGTATCCACTAGTAGCAAAACATAGGGTTGCCTGCTATGAATAAAATATTGATTTAGGAAACATTCAAAATAATATTTGATCATTATTGGTTCAAATCAATACTGAGTTCTTAAGTTCAGTCAAATGCTTTAGAAATGTATTTAAAGCAGTATGGTAATTGGTTTATTAATAAGGATATAATTAACTCATACTAGTATTCAGTGGTTTAACATGCATAGATCTTCTAAAATTGACACAGTTATGTTCAATATAACACAATTATAGACAGGTCTTCAGATAACAATGTCTTTTGAGGATCGAGTCTAGTATAGTTGCATTAACAGAATATTATCGCAATCTTGTCTTACTGTTCTCAAAGTGTGGCAGAGTTCTGCAGTTCCATCTTGCTTGTAGAAGAGAAGTCCTTTGCTTGTCGCTTGTAGTTGCTGACATTGGGTGCGTCTCCTGATCTTGCTTTGTCTGAAGGGAAATCAAAATGAAGCAAGTGCAGCCTAAAGGCTGGCATTGATCCACAGGGCATCTAGTTGAGATGAATAATGTGAAGACGAAGGAGAGAGAGGGAGACGGAGACCATGTTCCTCTTGAAGCAGCACTTCTTAAACACCTTTGCAGAGGTGTATCGTTGTGGGAAGCATCCAATTGAAGTGTATTCGCCTAGATGACGTAGAGAAGGGATCAATCAATCCTCCTTCCCATGTCTCCACCCATCCTAATAACTGTGATATTGATTATCATACGAAACCGTCCCGTTATTACATAGAGGTTACTAAGAAGAGGAGGTCTCAATGGCAGCAGCTTGTCACAGGGGACACATGCTGGTTAAATAGGCCATAGAACTCTCACTCTACTCCTGATAACAGAATTTACACTCTGGGACAAGCGGCAAGTCAGCCTAAGAGGTTCTTCCTTGAAGACAGATACTGCTCATGCTATACTGACTGAAACCACAGTATGAAACATACATCACAGTACAATACAGCATTTTTACTCCACAGAACCCCCACCCTTAAAGAATGCAAGTATATAGTATATACATTTATATTTTACTTTACATGTTTTGGTTTTGTGTGTGAATTTCCATATTCCATCCATATGAATAAAACCAAAAACATGCACAAAAAAGATGTCAACATTTTTTAAGTAGACACAAGTCTTTTACTTTACATTCATTTTTATATTTTTAACTTACAAACCGGATCTGGTCCGAGACAGCACAATTCCTTTCTTTCCTTTTTGTACAATAAATGGGCCATTTTGAAGAGTCTCATGTGAGCGTGTATTACATCTCCTCCTAGCAGCTGATTGGTTAATAATAGTGTCGTCAGCATAAGACACGACCTTGCCTCTGGACTACAGAGCTGACTCTAGTTGACTGTTAAGACGTTTGTCTTTGAACCGTGAGGTTAGCGGTTTGCATCCAGTCCTCGTCTCTCCATTCAGTTCAATGGACTGAGATGCCAAGCCATTACAAGTAATGCCTGGAGAGCAGGTTCATCGATGCGGTCACAGGCAGTGTGAGGCAGAAGGATAACAAACTTTCCATGGCAACGGCCATTGCTGTAGTGAATACAATTACACTGCTCTGTCTATTTGCAGAGGGTGCAAGATTATAACACCCTCTGTGTATGTACGCTTTGTTTTCCTGTCTTTCACACTTTTACTCAATACCAGAAGTGAATTTACATATAAACATCAGTACTGCCATTTCACTGAAAACCAAACATCACTGCTGGTCCTGTTTCTTGTTGCTGATTGATCCCAGAACTGCACACTTGGTCAGTTCTAAAGGACGCCAATGATTCAGTATGAACGACATGCTAACCCAATCCATACACCCTACCACTGTCTGTGTGAAGTGCCTCCTACCCTCTGTCCTAAGTCGGTACTCAATTTTCAACTGTGTCTTCTGGTCCTGATATCTGTGATGCAATTGAAGTACTGACAAGGATTGATTTTGTCAACTCCTTTAGGATTTTCAAAACTTCAATCCAGTTTCCCGAACCCTTCTTTGCTCTAGGCTCGATTCAGTTCTCTGTCTTCAGAATTCATGCCTTTCATCCCAGGGATTAGTCTAGTTACTTTTCACTGAACTCTCCACCTTTTGTAGTGCATCAGTTCACCAGAACTGATGCAGTATTGTAATACCAAGACAGTAACTACTGTCATTCTGCAGATGAGCCGATGCAGACAAAAAGCCACAGTCCCTCCCTCAGCTCTACATTGAAATCTAATTTCATTGTTACTGTTTACTACATTCTTCCTTAGGCTAGGTATCTTCACCATCAGATAGCAGACCTTGTTGGCCTTTCAGTTTGTTTATTTTCCCTAAAGGTACTATCAGCTGTAGATACACAAACCTCCTCCATCCTTCAAGCCATCTTGTCACTTTGTAGTTCAAAGAAAAATAAATAATACAGTGACTTATCCATATGCTGTTTTTGTTATACGATTAGGTTTTAAACCTACAAATAAGATAGTTTGCCATGGTTCATTAACATTTCAGAAATGTATTAAAACTGTTTTAAAGGTATCGTTGAGAAAATAGATGACTTATGATCCAGAATTACATTTAATTATAACAAAGTACTAATTTTCATGAACTGAGAAGACATTTGTAATTTTCTTCTTCTTCTTCTTCTTCTTCTTCTTCTTCTTCTTCTTCTTAACTAATTTAGCTGTCACTTTTATCCAAGGCGACTTACAAGTATTACAATCGAAAATACAATATTGAAAAATATTCAGAAGTTATTATATTATAATATGATTACTATTATTATTATTGGTAGCAGTAGTAGTACTGGTAGTAGGTATGTTATCAACCCTCCCGGTTTTCCCAGGACAACCCTCTTTTTAGGTAGCATGTTCCAGTGTCCCCACAAGTTTAGTCAAATTTTATTTTTGTCCCGCTTTTGGCTAGTTGTACCATTTTTCATGAACGTCTGTGTTTGGCCGTAGACTCAACTGTAATTGAGCAGCACCCTGATGGACGGAGGTAAATCTAAAGCCAACTGGCCCCATAATCCCAAAGACACTTTAAGACAGGACAGGTTTGTAAAATTGACCCTTAACTGAAAGAAATGAATCTGTAAATTAAGTGTTAAACCTTTGCTAAATTGATAGTGTTGCTTAATTACCGCTAGGCAGCATGACGATACAATAGTAAAATGCACAGTGAATCTTTTTATTTACATTAGTATTTTATATGGGAGCTCTGGTATATAGAATAAAATGAGAGACTAAATATTAGTTGATTTCAGCACACAGCGCAGATTGACTGCACTTATTGCAACTTTAAAAAAAATCTGTTTCCTGCCAGTCAGCTCACAGTGGCTCATCTAATCTAGACACTCCGCGCATAAAATATTATCAAACCGAGGTGAGGAAAAGTTTTCATTTAAAGAAAGTTGTGATTTTATTTCAAATGCCTTATATAATACTAAAATCAGACTTGAGGTTGTTTTCTTACTATAGCACATGTTTGGAGTTCACACCTCGGTACTGCAGACTGGAGGAGCGCGGAAACTCTTACTGAGTTAGGCTTTGCAAATGATGACTTCCGGATTTACTACCCATCAGTGACATAGAGGGGTTCCCCTCTGTGAGAATCAGCTTTGAAATAAGTTTCCCAAAGTGATTTAACCCCTAAATACCGCAGTTACCTATTCAATTTGTGTTATTGGATACCATGCCAGCTTGCTATCTGTGCCATGTTTGCCTGCTGTTTTCGTATCAAAATCAGTCTTGGGCCGGGATAAATACACATGGGTGACGTAAAGGGGTTCCCCCTGTGTGACAATCAACTTTGAAATAAGTGTCCCAAAATGATTTAACGACTGAAATACCCCAGTTACTTATTCAATTTGTGTTACATTTGCGGGATGCGAACAAGCAGCTGGAATGCGAATAAGAAGCTGGCCGAATAAAAATCTGGCGAATAAGAAGCCAACTTCAGCATTGTAGTTGACAGACTGTCACAGAACCAGTGGGCTTCCTACACAATGCAGGCACCACCTCCTTCTCTGTTGCTGCTAGCAACATCTATCTTTACAGCAATTTGATGAAAATAATTGAATGGCAGCATATATTAAATTCTGTACCTATCAAAAGCGGCAATTGTGCTGTTCATCGTGGTGACATCAATTTTTCCAGCTCTTTTGTTGTTTTAGCAACAGCAATTGATAATTAAAGGCACAGAAGTCTGTCACAAATTTGCACCACTGGCACAAAGCCAGTGGTCGCCTTTCAGCAAAGTTGGCACTGAATGTTGTTAACGGGCAATGCGTGTCCGGTTTTCAGTGTACTAGAAAACAGCATGTTTTAAAACCTGACAGCTGGCAATCCTATTTAGGTCATCTTGTACCTCACAAACCATATCCACAAGTAATGCAGTTTTCAGAATTACAGAGGATGTTTTATTACACAATAAAAAACACAAAATGTTGCAAATAAGACTTCCTGATAAATGCAGCCTGTTCAAATGATACTATATCTAAAAAAAAGAGGAAGTTAGTCTGAGGCTAGGTTATATTTTAAAATTGTTATGCAAATATGTTATCTGTAAGCTTGTCCCATCTAAATGTTTATTTATAGATTCTTATTTTATAAAACACGCCACAATCACACACAAAAATATATGCAAATCTTATCGTACAAAAACAGGTTTCCATCAAAATGGATTCTAGCAAACAAACAGCTGTTCATAAGGATTTCATGAGTTTAAAAAAATGGTTACCACATACATTTTCTGGATTGGAACAAAAAAAATAATGTATAAAATCTATCGAATAACCTACCTCCCGGAGCATTCTGGTTATATAACGTGTTGCTGATCGTAAAACATGTCTTTACACCACTTCTGAAAATGGACCAGGAAAAAACAACATATTTTCAAGAATTAACTGAACTTCGTCAAATGTTGCTCCTCCTGCTGTGTCAGCTTGCTAATGCCATGCAGATGATGCACACATTGCTTGTTCTGCTGTGTCAGCTTGCTAATGCCATGCAGGTGATGCACACATTGCTTCTCCAGATGTGTCAGCTTTCTAATGCCATGCAGGTGATGCACGTGGCATTGTTTCTCCTGATGTATCAGTTTGTTAATGTCATGCAGGTGATGCACACATTTCTACTCCTGCTGTGTCAGCTTGCTAATGCCATGCAGATGATGCACACATTGCTAGGCCTGCTGTGTCAGCTTTTTAATGCCATGCAGGAGATGCACGCGGCATTGCTTCTCCTGCTGTGTCAGCTTGCTAGTGCCATGCAGGTGATGCACACATTGCTTCACCTGCTGTGTCAGCTTGCTAGTGCCATGCAAGTGATGCACATGGTATTGCTTTTCCTGCTGTGTCAGCTTGCTAATGCCATGCAGGTGATGCACGCGGCATTGCTTCTCCTGATGTATCAGCTTGTTAATGTCATGCAGGT
Organism: Acipenser oxyrinchus oxyrinchus; assembly: GCA_030684275.1. NCBI lineage: Eukaryota > Metazoa > Chordata > Actinopteri > Acipenseriformes > Acipenseridae > Acipenser > Acipenser oxyrinchus. The sequence goes on from CM060285.1 coordinate 8,378,013, forward strand.
AATGCACACATTTCTTCTCCTGCTGTGTCAGCTTGCTAATGCCATGCAGATGATGCACACATTGCTACGCCTGCTGTGTCAGCTTTTTAATGCAATGCAGGTGATGCACGTGGCATTGCTTCTCCTGATGTATCAGCTTGATAATGCCATGCAGGGGATGCACACATTGCTTCTCCTGCTGTGTCAGCCTTCTAATGCCATGCAGGTGATGCACACGTCATTGCTTCTCCTGCTGTGCCAGCTTGCTAATGCCAGGCAGCTGATGCATGTGGCACTGCTTCTCCTGATGTGTCAGCTTCCTAATTCCATGCAGGTGATGCACACATTGCTGCTTCTGCTGTGTCAGGTTTTGTAATGCCATGCAGGTGATGCACATATTGCTTCTCCTGCTGTGTCAGCTTGCTAATGCCATGTAGGTGATGCACGCGACATTGCTTCTCCTGATGTGTCAGCTTGCTAATGCCATGCAGGTGATGCACACATTGCTTCTTTCTCCTGCTGTGTCAGCTTGCTAATGCCATGCAGGTGATGCACATATTGCTTCTCCTGAAGTGTCAGCTTGCTAATGCCATGCAGGTGATGCACGTGGGATTGCTTCTCCTGCTGTGTCAGCTTGCTAGTACCATGCAGGTGATGCACGTGGTATTGCTTCTCCTGCTGTGTCAGCTTGCTAATGCCATGCAGGTGATGCACACAATGCTTTGCCTGCTGTGTCAGCTTGCTAATGCCATGCAGGTGATGCACACAATGCTTCTCCTGCTGTGTCAGCTTGCTAATGCCATGCAGGTGATGCACACGCTGCCTGTCCTGCTGTGTCAGCTTGCTAATGCCATGCGGGTGATGCACATGGCATTGCTTCTCCTGATGTGTCAGCTTGCTAATGCCATGCAGGTGATGCACGTGGCATTGTTTCTCCTGATGTATCAGCTTGTTAATATCATGCAGGTGATGCACACATTTCTTCTCCTGCTGTGTCAGCTTCCTAATGCCATGCAGGTGATACACACATTGCTTCTCCTGAATTGTCAGCTTGCTAATGCCATGCAGGTGAAGCACACATTGCTTTTCCTGCTGTGTCAGCTTGCTAATGCCATGCAGCTGATGCACACATTGCTTCGCCTGCTATGTGTCAGCTTTTTAATGCCATGCAGGTGATGCACGCGGAATTGCTTCTCCTGATGTGTGAGCTTGCTAATGCCATGAAGGTGACACACATATTGACACGCAAAATATATAGTTTGATCGCCCCATATGCAAAGTGCCCCTTCTGCCCCATTAGGCACCTATGCATATGACTGAAAAAAGCATGCGCTAGCTCATGAAATTCCTTTGGAAAGTATAATTTATTGTATGCATTCTTTTTTGTTCGTCCACATGAATTAACCGAATTTCGCCTGTTTACATCACAATTGTCATGTTTTTTTTTCATACACATGAGTTTTAGCACATAAAAAAACATAGCTAGTGACAGTCGCACGAAGAAACAGCAATACCGGTCTCCCAAAGAAGTGATGCAGATCAGCGGTTCCCAAACTGTGGGTTGCAAAAGATCCCAAGGAGAGTCTCTGAACAGGGTATAGTTAACACATGCACATATAGTTGTACATCAATGTAAAGGCCACTATTTTTTATTATTAAATAATAAAAGCAAAATGATCAGTAGATTTTTCTTTTTACAGACAATTTTTTTAACAATTCCACACTCCCCTTATGCAATGGACTCAGCCACAAATATGACTTGGCATATTATTAGGAAGCCATCAGTGTGTCCTGCTGTCAAATAACACTGTGCAAAGCAAAGCCTGTTTGAAGACATGCCAGATGATTGAGATTTGCAGCTGAATGAAAGGCTTTGCTCTTCAAATTGATTCTGAACGATATGCATTTTTATACAGTATTTATTGTAACTTTACTGTGTTAATACTCTTTGCATTTGATTGATACAATGAGTTTCATGTGGCTGAACCGGGAATTAAAATTGAAGGCAGTAATATTAGCATCCGTTTACCAAAAGCAGCAAAACAGTTTGTGTACCCAGAGTGGTGATTTTTAGAGCTTCATTTAAGTGTTCTGTACATTCTCAAGCCAACCCCTCATCAGTTTACTCCCAAATGTATGATTGTTTCAAAATATAGCAGTTTATTTGTAGCTACCTAATTAAATAGTGAGACTCTAATTGGAATTAATGCTAGCAGGCCTATCATAAGAACATAAGAAAGTTTATAAACGACAGGAAGCCATTCAGCCCATCTTGCTTGTTTGGTTGTTAGTAGCTTATTGATCCCAGAATCTCATCAAGCAGCTTCTTGAAGGATCTCAGGGTGTCAGCTTCAACAACATTACTGGGGAGTTGGTTCCAGACCCTCACAATTCTCTGTGTAAAAAAGTGTCTCCTATTTTCTGTTCTGAATGCCCCTTTATCTAATCTCCATTTGTGACCCCTGGTCTTTGTTTCTTTTTTCAGGTCAAAAAAGTCCCCTGGGTTGGCATTGTCTATACCTTTTAGGATTTTGAATGTTTGAATCAGATTGCCGCGTAGTCTTCTTTGTTCAAGACTGAATAGATTCAATTCTTTTAGCCTGTCTGCATATGACATGCCTTTTAAACCCGGGATAATTCTGGTTGCTCTTCTTTGCACTCTTTCTAGAGCAGCAATATCCTTTTTGTAACAAGGTGACCAGAACTGAACACAGTATTCTAGGTGAGGTCTTACTAATGCATTGTAAAGTTTTAACATTACTTCTCTTGATTTAAATTCAACACTTCTCACAATATATCCCAGAATCTTGTTGATCAATAAATTACTAAAATATTTTATTTTGAATTGAAAGTCAAACATTTTTCTGAAATTCACAAAAACATACCTGGTACTAGAGTGGTCTTTGTTGGCGGTGCTTGGGTTGTGGGATTTAATTCTGTAAAGATGTAAGAATGTGAAATTAAAATTTCTCATCTTTTTCAGTGTCTTTTGAAATGTGTAAATTAATGTAAAAATTAAGGTTTGTAAGCTGCAGAAAAATAAGAGGGGTCTCTTAAGATATTCTTTGAAATATGTCCACATTACGAATTAATGCTTAAACAACAAGCAAAAAACCATAAGATCCTGTGAGAATGTTAACAAACCCAGCGCTCCCTTTATGTAACCACAAATACCATGTGTCATATTACTAAGAAGCCTATCAGTAACAGCATCACAAAAATTTTGCTACACTGCGTGTCCTTTGGTTAGTATCCTGTGGTGGTAAAGTTCAATTCTTTGCTCAATTTCTCGATCATAAAAAAAAAATGTTATTCAGCCTCTCTCCATATTGCAAAAGCAAAGCAGCCCCATACAATTGTGAAGAATCTGATGTTATTATGTGTGGACATCGTTGAAGATAATGCTAGATTGAGATTTGCAGCTGAATGAACAGCTTTGCTCTCCAAATTGATTCTGAATGACAGTATGCATTTTTACAGATACTGTAACTTTACTGTGTTAATACTCCTGCATTTGATTAATACAGTGTGTATGTTGTATTCATGTGGTTGAACTTTGACTTCAAATTTAAGACAGTCGTATTAGGTTAGGTCTGCATCAGTTTTCCAACAGCAGTAACACAGTTTGTGTAACCATAAGCATGCAAGCATGATTTTTATTAGAGCTTCATTTGTTAAGTGTTTTGTATGTTTTCAAGTCGGAACCCTTCACCAGTTTTACTTGCAAAGTGGTATAATGATTGTTTCAAAACACAGCAGTTTATATGTAGCTTCCTAATTAAATTGTGAGATTTTTATTGGAATGAATGCTAGCAGGCCTATCACTATTGATCAGTTAATACTGTACTTGATGACAGTGGATGCAGAGGAAACGTTTTGTACAAAAGGCTTTTCAGATTGGAATTTTTAAAAAAATAATTTATAACAATTAGTATCCAAACAGTAATTATTCAACTGTTAAAGAGTTACACACATATTATTTAAACATTATATTTATACAAAACAATGTAGCAACTAGTTATTGCAGAAGTAAAAGTTGAGGTCAATTATCTATCCTTCTGGGAGCGAGCGGGCCACACCTTCAAGGTAACTGTCTCAAAAAAGTGTCTCTCCTGTGCCTATATTTATATGCCATTAATTAATAATTGTTTCAACAGCAGTATTTCTGCTAATAAGCGGGAAGCATGCTCTTGAGGTCAACCAAAGAGTGCCCCTTTCAGACAGACTCTCACTTCACATTCGTCAGAAATGTAAAACCCCTAGTCAGCATTCTCAATATAGCTGTTTATCATGCTGACAAACCCTCTTTACCTATAAAGACACTTATGTCTGGTAAATTCAGTTTCCCATTAACAATATGAACCCTTTCTTAGTTCATCTCTAACCCTACAAGGTCGTCTGTTGGGTGTCTCTTATTTTATAAGAGATAGCATCTCAGTTTGAGCAGTTCAAGCTGACTGTGACATTAGGTCTCTTGTAATAAGAGACCCTACTAACACTGTTGTTACTGGAAGCAAGGGGAGTTGTGCAGTCATGAAGACAAGCTGCAGACTTCGACTGCCTGGTAAGTCTTAAGACTTTTTAAACTGTGTGTGTATACTAGTTAACTATAACTTTTATATCCGTGTGTGTCAGACTGAATGCAACTGGACAGCTGGCATCGTTGATAAAATACTGTGAAACCTCGGGAGCCGTCCTGGGACTCTTCTCCTTTACAAACATTTAAGAAGCTTGGGCACCAGCTGTTGATGCTGAAAAGCACTGGCAGCCAGTCCCAGTACTGTTCGGGTTTACAGTTCTACTTGCAGTGTGTCTTCATTGTTCAGTTCTACTTGCAGTGTGTCTTCATTGTTCAGTTCTACTTGCAGTGTGCCTTCATTGTTCAGTTCTACTTGCAGTGTGTCTTCATTGTTCAGTTCTACTTGCAGTGTGTCGTCATTGTTCAGTTCTACTTGCAGTGTGTCTTCATTGTTCAGTTCTACTTGCAGTGTGTCTTCATTGTTCAGTTCTACTTGCAGTGTGTCTTCATTGTTCAGTTCTACTTGCAGTGTGTCTTCATTGCTCAGTTATACTTGCAGTTTGTCTTTATTGTTCAGTTCTTCTTGCAGTGTGTCTTCATTGTTCAGTTCTACTTGCAGTGTGTCTTCATTGCTCAGTTCTACTTGCAGTTTGTCTTTATTGTTCAGTTCTACTTGCAGTGTGTCTTCATTGTTCAGTTCTACTTGCAGTGTGTCTTCATTGTTCAGTTCTACTTGCAGTGTGTCTTCATTGTTCAGTTCTACTTGCAGTGTGTCTTCATTGTTCAGTTCTACTTGCAGTGTGTCTTCATTGTTCAGTTCTACTTGCAGTGTGTCATCATTGTTCAGTTCTACTTGCAGTGTGTCTTCATTGTTCAGTTCTACTTGCAGTGTGTCTTCATTGTTTTTAGAATTTTGTTCCTCTGGCTAGTAAGAAATCACACTATGCCATTCATAACCAATATAAGTAATAAGTAAGTGTGGCAAAGTGGTTTGCAGTGCTCAGGTGTAGTGGTGATGTGATTAGGAAACAAAAGACAGACAACAAAGTTCACAATCCAAACAGGTTTTATTATTGTAATCCTGGTCTGGCAACCACAAAGAATAATCCCAGGCAATACACAGCAATGTGCATTGCACTGTTCTAAAACAACAGGTTGCAGTCCCAAAATAATAAGACACAGTTCGTAATTAATGAAACACAGCATGACACACACAAAGACACACGTTCACAAGTCCAGAGTGATTGTTATTGTGCTTCTGGTGAAAATACAATTTATTTGTGTACAATGGTGCAGTGTTGTACCGGTTTAACAACATAAGAAAGTTTACAAACTAGGGGAGGCCATTCGGCCCATCTAGCTTGTTTGGTTGTTAGTAACTTATTGATCCCAGAATCTCATCAAGCAGCTTCTTGAAGGATCCCAGGATGTCAGCTTCAACAACATTACTGGGGAGTTGGTTCCAGACCCTCACAATTCTCTGTGTAAAAAAGTGTCTCCTATTTTCTGTTCTGAATGGCCCTTTAGCTAATCTCCATTTGTGATCCCTGGTCCTTGTTTCTTTTTTCAGGTTGAAAAAGTCCCCTGGGTCGACATTGTCAATACCTTTTAGAATTTTGAATGCTTGAATCAGATCACGCGTAGTCTTCTTTGTTCAAGACTGAATAGATTCAATTATTTTAGCCTATCTGCAAACGACATGCCTTTTAAACCCGGGATAATTCTGGTCACTCTTCTTTGCACACTTTCTAGAGCAGCAATATCCAGTTTTGTAACAAGGTGACCAGAACCGAACACAGTATTCTAGATGTGGTCTTGCTAATGCATTGTAAAGTTTTAACATTACTTCCCTTGATTTAAATTCAACACTTCTCACAATATATCCAAGCATCTTGTTGGCCTTTTTATAGCTTCCCCACATTGTCTAGATGAAGACATTTCTGAGTCAACAAACTCCTAGGTCTTTTTCATGGATTCAATTTAATTTCAATTTCAGTATCTCCCATATGATATTTATAATGCACATTTTTATTGCCTGGGTCTCATAAAAGAAAACTTGTTAGTGACGATTTTAGGTTAAATGGTAATTAGTTAGCTACTATTGGGTAAGCCTGGGATGTTAGCGGTATATGATTGGATGTATGTGAATGAATGCTTGTTTTATTGCCTGTATAAAACTAAACTGTAAAAATGAATCCTTTGTGATCTTCAGTGCCGTTGAGGGTCACCCAGTACTGTTTACAATTTACTGTACTGTGATGCTGTTAGACTTCTGCTTTCTGTGAAATAAACTACTTTTGGTGAGAAACATTACCTACAAGATCTTATTGACTTCTTTGATCACGGTAACATCACCTACAATAAGTCCATTATTTATGTGACTAACAGTTTGTAAAGTTATGAGTGCATTTGTACTACATTTTTGGCTCCTTTAAATTAGCTTTCAATTATATATTTTTTTAAAATGTGCTGTCCCCTGATCTTTTATGCTGATTTACAAACATTCTGACTATTTCTTATTGCGATTACCAATAATTTGTGTGTTATCTACTTCATGCTAATATTGGACTCGGCTTTCGCCAAGATAAAATGATATAATAGTGGTGTGGACCAACCACGAGAACCAGGCGTGCTGACACTGACCACAGGACAATGTCAGATCGAAAGGTAGTCATCTGTCTGCATTCTCCAATCTCTTGTCCCAGGCGAATCTTAGTTCTAATAACCTTTCCTGTTAGTCGCTCTCCTGGATGGGGGAATGTTCTCTGTGTGCAGCTTTGCTGATACTGGCGGCGAGCTGTTGATCTGATTACGCCGTTCCTCCAATGTTGATGCCAAGCATCGCATGACACCAAGTGAAGTGACCCTGGCTCAGAGCAACCATACATCCTATAAGAATGTGCTTCAAGGACATGCAAGGTTCTCTCCTACCCACACATTCAGGTTCTGCAGTGATGGAAGAACATATGTGGACGTCCACAGATCTCGCCAGCCAATCTTACGCTGTTCCACATTCTCCCATCTCATGCATTCACGAAAATCAGTCTGTGGCAAGGCAGGGCCCTACCTGTAAATAATATTGTTTTGTGGTGTTTTGGTGGTGGTTGGCAGGGATGGGGTTAATTTCCTATCCCTGACAAAATACATGTGAGAATGTGGCTGGAGCTAATTGAAAATTGATGATAATTAGGCTCCAGCCACATAGTATAAAAAAGGGAGAATCCTTTGTTTGGTGAAAGGGAGTTGGTGAGTTAACAGTGTCTGTATTTTTTGGTTTGATAAAGTTCAGTGGAGGCTCTGCCCAGCCTGAACAGTTTTGTTTTTTGTTTAAACCTTTGTTTTGGCCCATGTGCCTTTTTGTTTGCACTTTGTGTTACTTTGTTTATTAAAACGCGCAGCCGCACTTAAACTGCAGCTTCCTTGTTTCTGAGTCTCTGTCGCTGCCAATACCATCTGGGCCTGCAATACTACCCTGTCACACAGCCTTTGCATCTTTTCCTCCGACTACCCATTTTGAGGCCCTAATAATGACTTCCATTGCCATAGTACAGTGTAGAAATGGTGCAACCTGCCATGATGCCACCTTTGAGAAACTGCCAAGTAGTGGTAATCTCTGGAGTTTTCACTAACCCTGTTATAGTAATGTCCCGCCTTCCTGACTTGTATCTATCATTGATTAGTTCGGAATACTTTAAACCCGCCCCAACTACTGAGTGACAGCACAATCCTACATTTCTATTGGAGACTCCACTTGCGAGATTTAAAATGAGATTACAGTCAGGATGGAGGCTTGTTAGCGGGATTTAAATCTGTATTACAGTTAAGACATGGAGGATTTAAAACAGAATTGTGGCGAAAAGTACAAAAATGCCAAAACACAAAAACCCCAGAAGAATGTGCCCATGACCATCGGGATTTCGTTGTGGAAGACAGCAAAGGAAAGAAGGTACAACTTAAGTGTGCAAGTACTGTCGAGTTACTGTACATATTTTGACACACACACACACACACACACACACACACACAAAACACTCAAGCATTTTGGAAAGTAACTGAAAACACTAATTTCATACAGTATATCAAAAACGAAAGCCGCGAAAAACAACGATTTACTTAAAACTCGAAAATAGCTAAAAATAAACAACGAAAAATTCAATTAATAAAACCTGAAAAACAGAAGCCCTAATTATAATACAATATTTACAAGCAGGGCCCTGCCCTGTCACATATACCCCCCCCCGCCTTGTATGCAGCACACATGGCCCCAACGGCCACCTCCCCCCTCCCTTAAAACACAACCACCCTCCCTCAAATCCCCTACTGTCCTTCTAACATTCTTGAGGGAGGGTTGGTCCACAGTCCAACACCTTCAAGATGGGACCAAGACCCAGGAACAGGGGACTGAGGCGCAGTGAATGGGGCGTCGGGAGCGCAGACAGGCGATCAGTCGGCTGCAGCACCAGGCAGAGGTGCGAGCCCAGGTGACCGTGCAGCGATGTCTTGGCTACCAGATGGAGAGGAGCAGGAGACCAGGCGACCAACTGTGCCTGGTGGTGCTGCAACCTGTGAGTCAGGCCCAGTGACCATAGGTCCAGACACCAAGGTTGGGTGACTAGGAGCCCAGGTTGAGGGATCCAACCCCCAGGCTGTGGCACAGGGTTGGTGGTCCGGGCTGTGATGGGTGTGGTGTCCTCACCTCCACCCCCTTCTCTGTAGCCAGCAGCTCCCTTTTCTTGGACTCCGGCCACAGAATTTCTGGCAGCGAAACTGACTCTTGTCGAAACAACACATCCCCGTGCGATGATGTGCAGGCATCCCCATGCGATGACGAACTGGCCTCCCCGGGCGCCGGCAAACTGGCCTCCTTGGGCAACGGCGAGCAGGACTCCCCGGGTGACAGTGAGCTGACCTCCCTGAGCGATGCAGGCTTTGCAGCCCTATGCAGTGCAGGACAGGGCAAGAGCAGTCCCTCAAGAGGCGACGGCAGGTGCGGACCCTCGGGAGGCGACGGCAGGCGTGGACCCTCAGAAGGCGATGGCAAGCCCAGACCCTCAGGAGGTAGCTCCAGCTCCTCTGGTGGTGGAGGCGGAAGCAGCGGGTAATCTTCCTCTGGCGGTAGAGGCAGAAGAAGCGGGTAATCTTCCTCCGGTGGTGGAGGTGGGAACAGCAGGTAGTCTCCCTCTAGCGGTGGAGGTGGGAGTGGCAGGTAGTCTCCCTCTTGTGGTAGAGGCAGGAGCAACAGGTAGTCTCCTTCTAGCGGTGGATGCAGGAGCGGCAGGTAGTCTCCCTCTAGAGGTGGAGGTGGGAACAGCAGGTAGTTTCCCTCTTGTGGTGCAGGTGGGAGCAGTGGGTAGTCTCCCCCTGGAGGTGGAGGCAGGAGCAGTGGGTAGTCTCCACCTGGCATTGGAGGTGGGAGCAGCAGGTAGTCTCCCTCTATCACTGGGAACTGATGCGGCTCCTTCAGCCGGTGGGAACTGATGCGGCTCCTTCAGCCGGTGGGAACTGACGCGGCTCCTTCAGTCGCTGGGAACTGATGCGGCTCCTTCAGTCGCTGGGAACTGATGCGGCTCCTTCAGTCGCTGGGAACTGATGCGGCTCCATCAGTCGCTGGGAACTGACGCGGCTCCTTCAGTCGCTGGGGACTGGTGCGGCTCTCCCTTGGTCACTGGTGACTGATGCAGGCCTTCCTCTTCATCTGGAAGGGGGAAGTCCACTGACCAATGCCCCAGCTTTCCACAGACAAGGCACGATTTTCGGCCAGCGAGGTACCTGAGGAGGGTGTTCCAGCTTTTTCCAGGGAAGGCTGCCTCTCCCACCTCAGAACCGGCAGGTGGTCCTCTTTCTCCTCTACCTCTGAGAGGGGGCAGATGTCCAGGAAGTGCCTCTGCTCCCTGCAGATGAGGCACCAGCTCCAGGCCTCAATCTCACTGTGGTGGGAGGGGGAAGGAATCACTGCGAAGGTGGGGGAATCCACCTTGGTTGGCTGGAGAGCCTTGAGGCGGAACCATTCTTCACATGACTGCGCCTCTTGGCCAAAGTAGGCCTTTTTGAAGAGGGGATTTGCCCATGGGCACTCTCCATCAATGTGCCCAAAGTCCCCACACTCCTCACACATAGGAGCCCCTTCTGCCTCCACCTGGCGCTGCTGTTCCTCCACGCTCTTGTCTGGACTCCTTGTCTTTCTCTCCAGCACATATGGCTGAAGGGGCCCGTGAATGAGGCTTTACACGGTGGAGTGCCCAGGCTCGGCACAGGCGAAGCACCATTCTTCCCCTTTCAGGCAGCTGAGGCAGCCTTCCAGCCCTTGGTCCATTTCCTCTAATCAGGCCAACAGCACCTCCCTCGCTTGCCTCCGTGATTGGCCACTCTTTCCCTTCTTCATTTATTTTCTCACAAAAAAATTACGAAGGCACTGTTTTCCACTTCTTGACACCATTATTATTATTATTATTATTATTATTATTATTATTTATTTCTTAGCAGACGCCCTTATCCAGGGCAAAATATTACAAAATATCACAGTACAAAGTTTCGCATTATAAAATATCACATTACAGAATATCATAATACAGATCAAAGCAGATATGAAAGTACAATAAGATTACATTTAAGAGCAAAATAAAGAATACAGTAATGTGAAAGTAAGAGCAAGTTTGACTAAGAGCAGTTATAACTTATAGTAAATATTTGTTTATATGAGTAAAGTCCAGTAAGAACATATAAGGGCAAATACAAAAAACATGAGTATGGTTACCTATAAGAATAAAATCAGATACAAGATACAATTATAGTTAGGAGCAGCAGTTGAATGCGGCAAGGTAGGAGCAGTTTAGTGCAGGTACAGCTGATGCAAGAACTGGTACAATTGGGTGCCATACAGTCCAGTATAGTCGAGAGTTAAGGTTTATAGATGCTGTCTGAACAGGCGTCTTGTGGAGACGCCAGAAGCTGGTCAGGGACTGAGCAGTCCTGATATCCGTGGGTAGGTTGTTCCACCACTAAGGGGCAAGGGAGGAGAAGGAGTGGGCTCTGGAGGCAGGGAAGCGGAGTGGGAGTACAGCTGGTCTGCCAGAGGTGTAGTAGTGGAGGGGGCGAGAGGGGGTGTAGGGAGAAATGATATTCTGGATATAGGAAGGAGCAGAAAGGTCAAGACAGCAATAGGCGAGTACAAGAGTTTTGAATTGGATGCGAGCAGCAATAGGGAGCCAGTGCAGAGAGCGGAGCAGTGGTGTAGCATGGGAGAAACAAGGAAGGGAAAAGACAAGGCAAGCAGAAGTTTTGGATGAGCTGGAGCGGACAGGTAGCAGAGGTAGGAAGGCTGGCCAGGAGGGAGTTGCAGTAGTCGAGGAGGAACAGTACCAGGGCCTGAACTAGGAGCTGCGTGGATTAATTGGTGAGGAAGGGGCGAATTCTGCATATGTTGATGAGGAAGAAGTGACAGGAGCGTGCCAGAGTTGAGATGTGCTGAAAGTAGGAGAGGGAGGGTCAAGGGTGACACCAAGGTTCTTGGTGGATGAGGAGGGAGCGAGGGGGTGGATTCAAGCAGAATAGAGATAGAGAGATCAGCGGTGGGGGAGGATGAGAGGGGGGAGAAAAGGAGGTATGATTTGGAGAGGTTGAGTTTGAGATTATGTGAGTGCATCCAGAAGCAGATGGCCAAGAGACAGGCAGAGATACGGGAGGAAAAGTCAGTCAGAGGTGGGAAAAGAGAAGAAGATCTGGGCATCATCAGCAAAGAATTATACGAGAATCACAAACATGAGGAAGTTATAAACAGTTCTACCTAGAACTGCCACGTGGGTCAATTTGACCTGTGCATTACAATACATGTTTTTTTTTTAATATAACGTAAGATATTCAATTTTTTTGTAAATGTAGAAAACAAGACACGCCCCCTCCTCATCCTAGCACATGTGTTATTTTTATTTCAAGTCTTTCTTTGTTTGTAGACTGACTATTCCAATCAGAGATCAATGAGACAGAGATTTGCTATGGTTGTGGATTTGTACAATTGCACCAAGGTGCCAACTCAGTGAAAGCATAGTTGCTTTATTTCTCAGTGTACCTGGGAGATATCAATCCTTTGTTTTGTTCAAGGAAAATATCAGAAGGAAATATTTCATCTTGAAAGTAGCCATTTCGTGACTAATATGAAACAAATGTTATTATATATCTATATATAGTGCCGATAGAAAGTGAACTTTTTTCACATTTTGTTGTGTCAGTACCTCAGAGTTTCATGCATTTAAATGAGGATTTTTTCCACTTATCTACACACCATACTCCACACTGTTAAGGGGAAAAATGTTTTTATTGAGAAAAAAATTATATATTAAAAATACAAAACTGAAAGGTCATAATTGGATAAGTCTCCACCCCCCTGAGTTAATACTTGGTGGAAGCACCTTTGGCAGCAATTACAGCTGTGAGTCTGTTGGGATAGGTCTCTACCAACTTTGCACACCTAGATTTGGCAGTGTTTGATCATTCTTCTTTACAAAACTGTTCAAGCTCTGTGAACTTCCTTCCCAGTTTCAGCTTTCTTGCAGAGGGCAGCAGGTTTTCCTCAAGGACTTCTCTGTACTTTGCTCCATTCATTTTCCCTTTTATCCTGACAAGTGCCCCAGTCCCTGCCAATGAGAAACATCCCCATAACATGATGCTGCCACCACCATGCTTCACAGTAGGGATGTTGTTCTTTGAGTGATGCGCTGTGTTGGGTTTGCGCCAAACATAACGCTTTGCATTTAGGCCAAAAGTTCCATTTTAGTTTCGTCAGACCACAAAACTTTTTGCCACATGGCTACAGAATCTCCTGAGTGTTTTTTTGCATACTTCAAACGGGAGTGAAGGTGGGCTTTCTTAAGTAATGGCTTCCTTCTTGCCACCCTACCATACAGGCCAGATTTGTGGAGTGCTTGGGATATTGTTGTCACATGCACACTTTGACCAGTCCTGGCCATAAAAGCCTGTAGCTCTTGCAAAGTTGCCATTGGCCTCTTGGTAGTCTCTCTGATCAGTCTCCTTCTTGCTCGGTCATCCAGTTTGAAGGGACGGCCTGATCTAGGCAGGGTCTTGGTGGTGCCATACACCTTCCACTTCTTAATAATCGTCTTGACCGTGCTCCAAGGGATATTCAACTCCTTTGATTTTTTTATACCCATCCCCTGATTTGTGCCTTTCAAAAACTTTGTCCTGGAGTTCTTTTGAAAGCGCCTTGGTGCTCATGGTTGAGTCTTTACTTTGAAATGCACTACCCAGCAGAGGGACCCTACAGGAACTGCTGAATTTATCCTGAAATCATGTGAATCACTACAATTTAACACAGGTGGAAGCCACTTAACTTGGTGTGTGATTTTGAAGACGACTGGTTACACCTGAGTTAATTTAGGATTGCTATTACAAGGGGGGTGGACACTTATCCAACCAAGCTATTTCAGTTTTTATTTTTTATTAATTTTCTACAAATTTCTAGAATATTTTTTTCACTTGGAAGTTGTGGGGTAGGATGTGTAGATAAATGAAAAAAAAAACTATTTTAATGCATTTTAATTCCAAGCTATAAGGCAACAAAAGGTGAACATTTAGAAAGGGGGTGTAGACTTTCTATAGGCACTGTATATATACAGTGCCTATAGTAAGTATTTACCCCCCTTGGACGTTTTCACAGTTTGTTGTGTTACAACCTGAAATCTTGATGCATTTAAAATGACTTTTTTTCCCTTTGATTTACACAACCTACTCAACACTTTCAATGTGTGAAAAAATGGGGGGGGGGGGAACTAATCAATTAAAAATAAAAACCTGAAAAGTCTTCATTAGAGAAGTATTCATCCCTTTGCTATGACACTCCTAAATAAGCTCAGGTGCAACCAATTACCTTCAGAATTCACACAATAAGTTAAATGGAGTCCATCTGTGTGCAATAAAAGTGGTGATTTCAGATTAAATACACCTGTCTCTGTAAGGTCCCACAGTTGGGTAGTGCATTCAAAGCAAAGATACTAACATGATGACCAAGGAGCTTTCAAAACAACTCTGGGATAAAGTTGTTGAAAGGCACAGATCAGGGGGGTATAAAAGATTTCAAAGGCATTGAATATCCTTGGGCACAGTGAAGTGGAAGGTATACGGCACCACCCAGAATCTGCTTAGAGCAGGCCGTCCTCCCAAACCTAGCAGCCGGGTGAGAAGGGCATTGGTCAGAGAAGCCAGCAAAAGGCCAATGACAACTCTGAAAGACCTACAGTGTTCCATGGCTGAGATGGAAGAAACTGTCCATGTGTCAACAATAGCTCAGGTACAAATCTGACCTGTATGGAAGACTGGCAAGAAGGAAGCCATTTCTGAAAAAGCCCATGTAAAAAAAATCCAGACTCTGAAAAGATGTGGCAAAAGATTCTGTGGTCCGATGAAACAAAAATTGAACTATTTGGCCTAAATGCAAAGCGTCTGGCGCAAACCCAACACATCACCCAGGTAACACCATCCCTACTATGAAGCATGGTGGTGGCTTTTCATTGGCAGGGTCTGTGAAGCTTGTCAGGGTAGAAATGCAAAATGGATGGAGCTAAATACAGGCAAATCCTTGAGGAAAACCTGCTTCAGTCTGCAAAAGACTGGGACAGAGTTTCACCTTTCAGCAGGACAATGACCCCAAGCACACAGCGAAAGCGACACTGGAGTGGCTTAAAAACAAGAAAGTGAATGTCCTAGAGTGGCCCAGTCAAAGCCCGGACTTGAATCCGATTGAGAATCTGTGGCAAGACTTGAAGATTGCTGTCCACCAACGATCCCCATCCAACTTGACAGAGCTTGAACAATTATGCCAAAAAGAATGGGCAAATATTGCATGATCCAGATGTGCAACCCTGGTAGAGACTTACCCCAAAAGACTCACAGCTGTAATTGCTGCCAAAGGTGGTTCTACCAAGTATTGACTCAGGGGGGTGAATACTCATCTAACCAAGACGTTTAGTTTTTTTTATTTTTCATTAACTGTTGTTTCACAGTAAAATTCTCTTGCCTCTTCAAAGTGTTGAGTAGGTTTGTGTAAATCAAAGGAAAAAAATCCAATTTAAATGCATTAAGATTTCAGGTTGTAACACAACAAACTGTGAAAACATCCAAGGGGGGTGAATACTTACTACAGGCACTGTATATTACTTTGAGAAAAAAAATGTAGTTATAGGAATTTAGTTATATTTTCTTTTTTGCTTTACATCTGTGAAGATTGTGCTTTTTTTGGGTGCTATTCGTGCTGTAATTTGCGTTACATACACCGGTCTTTGAATGATCAAGTAGGACCGAATAGCCACAGCTGCACCTTGTTTGCCCCCAGCTGCAAATTACTATTATTATTATTGTATTTAGCCAAAGCGACTTACAAGTGTGTGAGAAGTGCAATTTATAAATAAATACAACAAATAAACAAATTGAGTAATACAGGCAGAAGAAACGCAGTAGAATACAGGCTACAGTGCAATAGCAAACGCTGCTGAAAGCTGCTGAGGTGCAGAGGCGTTTTCAGCATAGACTTACATGCCCGGAAGTAGTATATTCCTTTTTATGTTACTGTTTGAACAGTTTTGTATGTACATATACCTGTTTACACAATACTTTCTTTTGAAATGTTTATTTTATTATAGTTTTTCATATGTTTTGGTCGTGCTGTATATGCGCTCATTTTGAAAATAAATCCTTGTATGTTTATTTTTTCATTTAAATGCTATGTTTCTGCAGTCCAAATGTTTGATATGATGTTCATGAATAAAACTTTTGAGTTGTATCCCATAGTTTGTCTTTCATTTTCATATCGAAGCAGTTTAAAAATGTATGGGTCAAAATGACCCACGTGGTGGTTCTAGGTAGTTTGAAAATCCGTCGGTTTTAGTGTTAAACAAATGAAAACAACAGTGAAACAAAAAACAGCTCACCGAGCAAAATAAAGTTTTAAACAAAAATAATTCACAAACACAAAACACTGCCACTCAACAAGTACCGTGCTGGTCCTTCCAGCACGAAGAGCAATTGTTATTATTTTAGTTTTTCTCTGTACCTCCTTCTCTCTCCAGTTCTCCACTCTGAACACCAACCCCAAATGCAAGAACCGTGCCTCTCTTAAGCAGCTGTGCCAGGACTTCAATCTGGCCCCGGTACAGTCTGCACATGAAGTGATTGTTTAATCCCCGTGCCAACATACCAATATACATTTTAAATCACCTGTGCTACATAACCCACACTATACAAAATACACAAAGAGGCGGGGTACCCCATCACACCCTTGCAGACAAAAGTGGAGGTGTTGAAAGCGGGGGATAATCCACCACTGTACAAGAAAAAGAAAGATGTTGCTGCAGATTTCAACATTCCTGTGAACACTTTATCAACCAATTTGAAAAACTGGGAACGATTAAGGCCTAGGAACAGCAAACTGGATTCAAGTCGTCAATGTGCCTGGTTTGCTCAATAACCTGATGCTGAGGACGCACTGTATACTTTTTAAACGTTCACTTACAACTGGATTTCCACTAAGATAC
This sequence comes from Acipenser oxyrinchus oxyrinchus, assembly GCA_030684275.1. Taxonomy (NCBI): domain Eukaryota; kingdom Metazoa; phylum Chordata; class Actinopteri; order Acipenseriformes; family Acipenseridae; genus Acipenser; species Acipenser oxyrinchus. Next base: position 8,395,050 of record CM060285.1, read on the forward strand.
AAAGTGCTTTTAAATGTATAATACTTTTCATTGCTCTGTAATTGATTCAAGTGTTACTGTAACTTCAATAAAAACGGACAGTGTGTATTTGTCTTAGACTCCTATTAGTAAAAATTATTGATAATACACTTTTTTTTCTGATCCCTTGAAATTTGTATTAATGAGAATTGACTGTACTTTGGTTAGAATAAACAAAGATAAACAGATATAATAGCTACACAGTAACACATTTCATTCATCATTTTAAAATGTGAGCGTCTATCCATATTGTTGCAGTGTGTCTAAACCTGCTTTCCATTTCCATGTCTTCAGGTGTCATTGTGGGATTGCTGCTCTGCTGCTGTTCCTTGGCAGACAGTTCTTGTGAAGCTGGATTCACCTTGTCAAATGGTTCATGTGCTGGTGAGTTACAATGAAGAACGTTCCAAACATTTGATTCTTGTTTTCACAAGTGGGGGAGTGTGGCCAGCAAATTAATTGAGAAAAAATTTAAGAGAAATCTATTTTAACTTACAAAAAAATAATAATAATTACACAAAGCATATTTTTATTAAGCATACTAACACCGGTGTGATATTTTTATTAAATAGACTAACACCATAAAAACATCAGGAAGCTAGTATTTTAATAGAATGCCATTCAATAAACATTACAAATAAAACTCCTCTCCCTGTTTAAGAAAAAAAAAAACACAGATGAATGCATGATCTGATGGGTCTGATATATGGAATTTAAAAACGGAGGGCTTGTTAAATAAAAGCTAGGCTGCCTCACCAAGTACAGAAAAAAGCAGTAGACAATCATCACATTAATATTTTCAATCAAGAGCAATGTGTTCATCAACAATCAATAGACTGCATCATAAAAATAAACTGCATCAAATCTGGGATTAGGTTCTAGTGTGAACAGAACAGCCAGCAAAGCCGCATTAACTACTCCCAGATTTGATAGCAGATTCAACTCCTGGATTCATTTTGCTAAAGTGTGGAAACAGTATAAATGGGCTTTGCTGGAGACAAAGGGAAAATAAAAATAAACACCAAAAAAATCAACATCATTAAGAGTAGGGCCCTGTGAAAATCGTGGTTTCACGGGCTGCGCGGTAACTGTGAAATTAGCCCAATACCGTGATTTTTACAATATTCTTAAGAAATAAAATTAATTTCATAATTATTTGTATTTTATACAACAAAAAAATCACATTACTGAAACTGCACAGCTATGCTATGTACCTGCGTGTAATATTCGCCATGCACGTGATTATGTCATGTGACTATATGCAATCAAAGCGGGAAATTAAAATACTACACACTGTAAACAAGAAAATGGATGTCTCTAAAAAGGCTAAACATGTGTCTGCAGCAGATAATGTAAAGCAGAGAATCGTCTGTTGACAGGCATTTAGATTCACCGAAAAGAGAAAGACGGAAATCCAGACCAGTGCTGCGACTGCTTTACTTGCAAAGAAACAAAAAACGGTGACTTCCATGTTCCAAAAGTCCACTTATTAAATTTTGACCTGATAGAGGCGTTTGTTTGCACAAATATCCCTTTTAAAAAATTGGACAACCAAAAGTTATGGAAATTCTTCAGACAGAGTGTAGCAAATGGTGGAGTGATTCCTTTATCAACCCAGCTGAGACGTGAAAACTAAAGTTGCAGCAGATTATGGAATTGGTAAAACAGCCTGGTTGCTTGTCAGTGGTCACTGATGAGTTGACTGATGCACAAGATCAGTGTAGGTTACAAACATTGTATTCATTTTGCAAGACCTAAATGGTGAACATGCACCTGACGTACAAGAACTGAAAGCTGTCCTTGCAGATACGGCTGTTAATTACAACACCGTATCACAAGCTATTGTAAAGTGCTTGAATAACTTTGATGTTAATTTTGATGTGAGTGCATTTATCTGGATATTTACTGTTTAAAAAAATCATAATAATTTTGTAACATATTTCCATGCACATTCCGTGAAATACGATACTTTACCGCGATTTTCACAGGGCCTTAATTATAACGAAATGAAGATAATTTTATTCTTTCTTTTTTTTTTAATATTACGTCATAAAAAGACACACAACTAACCCATCAACAGGTACCAGGGAAAGAATGGAACAAAGACACGCTTCTTAAAGGGTTTCAGAGATTTATCAAGCATTACATGTTCATTTGACAGTTAATACGTGAATATAAAAAAAAGTAAGAAAATCTATGAACGAGCGTGTCCATTCCTATACACTCACCACTCTCTGTGTGAAGAAATGTTTTGAATAGTAGCCTTTGTTTTCTATACATGAACAGCTTTTCTAAGCAGTATTTTCTTTTTCCAGCGCTCTGTACTGACCCCTCCTGTGACGCCAGACAATACCATTTAGTGACAACTCCGAAGACCTGGACTGAAGCGCAGAACCATTGCAGAAGCAATCACACAGACCTGGTCACTGTGTACACCAAGGAAGAAGCAGAGCACCTGTACAATATAACGGAAAATGCTTCGGCTAGACGCATCTGGATCGGGCTGCATCGTGATAACTGGAAGGCTAGTATTAAAAAGAGTCATCTTCTGTGCTGCTGCTGGTGCAGGAGGCGAACAGGGCCCAGTCACTATGACAGGCTCAGCAGCATGAATTACACATAGGCTATATAGCGTGGTAGCTTTCTCTAGTTGTCTGGTTATATTTTAACATTGTAACATTAACATATCTCTACTTACTTTACTATAAAATATCCGTCTATTGCTTTCCAGTTGAAAGGGAGCTACACCTATGCTTTCAGAGAGATGTACCAGTTTTGTGGCTGTCGTTCACAAAAACATAATGACAGGTTTTACAAGCAACAAATCCAGTCACATGTTCATTATTTTCATTCGCTTTAATCCCAAAAGAATTCCACACTTCTGATTTACCTCTTGAACTGTTATCCACTACATGATATAAACCCTGAGCTATCTTTTGTTTCACCTCGTGCACAGGCATTTTTAATATCACCAAGCAGATGTGATAAAAGGATTTTGCGACGTATCAAACAAACCGAGAACACTGCTTAGTCAGCTGACTCCTCCCTAATTGCTTCCTTCTTTGGTGCAGGAAATACATTTACTTCTAATATGTTAATTGGGAAAGGGTTACAGACGAGTACTCTGAAAGGACAGAAAACGCTTTTGGTGATTCAAATTCAGACCCGAGCCTGACCCGAAAATTGTTTGACCCGCACCCGAACCCCAAACCGTGAAGATCACATTCCGACCCAAACGGGGGTTCTGGTGATGGATCGAGAATACTTGCATATGGCTTATTTTTATTGTCCCATGTAGCTGAATAATTCATTTCGGAGAGGTGTTCAAACCCCTAAAACCACTCCCTAGCTACTCCACTGACTGATATACCTTTGAGGAATTCCTCTCCTTTACCATCTCCCCCTCCTTTTCTTTTACCAGCAATATGTACTGATAATCCCTTGCCAGAAACATACTAATCCGAATGAAGAGTGCTATTTACTCCTAATTCCTTACGGAGGGACCAGCTCTTTCTAATTGATATGTTAGGATCGCAAGGCGAAATACCACAACATCTCCATCAGGTTGACTCCATCGGCTTGGGGTTAATTGACCTTATAAAGCCGAAACCTTTTCGTGTTCGGCTTGGGGTTGTCTTGACACAGAAAATTCACTTTACCCAAAGCCAATCTAAAGAAGAACATCCGATACCAGAAATGTCATGTCATGTCAAAGTGAGACTAGTTTGAATTACCAATCTGAATTTTCATCCCTTCATGTCAAAGTGACACTAGTTTGGATTAATCTCTAGGGTAGCCCCAAATGTGTCAACCTGGGTCTACTTTTGAAATAAAAAAAAGTTTTTTTTTAAACTTAACATTGTTATAAATACATTGCAGACCCATGCTTTTAAATACAATGATCAAACTGTCCGATGTATTTATTTATTTTTAATTTCAGAAGTAAAAAAGTGGGCTAAGTAATGTTTAATTATTAATCAATATGGCAACAAGCATACAAATATCAACATTCCAAATTCAGAAACATGCACTAAAAAAAGGAACAATGCAAAAACAAAATGCTAAAGCAAGTAGCCTCTATACCATATGTATCGAAATACTACATAAATATTGTTTGAAACTGAAGACTTTCCTGTATGAAGAGAAATGAAAGCTAACTTACTTTAAGAAAGGAACATATTTTATTTAGCATATGTTCATCCACAACTTTGAACACTCAATTATAAATCTTACACAAAAACTATATATTTTTTAAACTATATACAATTCTACCCATATACCCTGTTTATTTTCTTAGATGGATGCATGCTGAATAAAAATGTTTTAAATTAAAGAAAACAATTTAAATACTTATAGTAACAAGAGGCAGAAAGGTTACTTTCCAGCAGGTCGTCGAGCTACCATGACATTTAGAGTTACATAACAATCCCTTCGAGAAACGGTTCTCCTTCCAACAGTATAACCGTTTCAATTCTCCCGAAGTTGTCCCAAAACTGTAAAATCCGTCTTTTTCCTGGAGGACCACAGCCATGACATTAAAAACTAGAAAACTAGAAGCCTTATTGTTTTTGAAGGAAAACAACAAAATAAAATCAAATAAAACCCCCTCTAACTCAAATTCCCTGGTTCCCAGTGGTAGACAGAAGGACATTTTCCAAGTCTTCCTCGATGCCAAAGAGTCCAAGATTTCTGTATCTGCCAAACCAACCCTAGCTCTGGTCCCAAACATAGCCTGATGTGGAGAATGCTGATTGGCACTATCTTTCTGTAGCTGAACAAAACGCAAGCCTTCTGCCCAGTGAGTCGTATTGTTCTGATTCATCCCTGCGGCGCCTGTCTCTGACATCCTGGTTTGCCTGTTCTACTGTGGCGAGGTTTTCTGTGCACTATCTTTACTTCAGGCCACACTTCTTTTCGGTTTTCAATTATTTTATTGTCAGGTTCCTGACCATTGTCATTTTGAAGTCTGCAAGGCGCCTCAATTATGCTAAAAATATCAATGATTACATAAGCTACTTCTTGAGCTTGCTTGGTTTTCAAAGAACGGAGAAAGCTGAATTTTGTCAGGTGGTCTTGATAGTTTAAAATATAAGGGAATACTCTATCCTTTTCTGTCTGCATGCCGATACAATGTACCTGGCAGCGGGAATTCATACATCTGAAAAACATAGGCTTCACTAACAGCCCTTTCTTAGCATGTTGCTTTTTTAGTTGGCATTATTTACACATGTGTAGATAAATCTCCAAAACAGCCCTGGTGACATTTGCATATTTTTGGTTCAGTTCTTTTTTCATGCATCGCATTATCTTGTGGCCCACTTTAACGAGAGCAGCATTAATCATGTCAAAATAGTGTTGCACAGCAACAAAAAACGTAACTTCAGCAGCATCATTTCCAGAAGTCATCGCTGCCAATTTAGTTACACCCCCTCATGGTAACTAACTGATAGTGCTTGAGATGGCTGTAGTGCTAGAAGACAGTATTTCACTAGGTTCACTTTTACACAAAGGGATGAAGATTTAGATCGGTAATTCAAAGTAGTTTCACTTAGACATGATTTTCTGAATAAAGTGAATTGTTTGTGTTGTGATGGGGTCATTCGCAAGACAACCCCAAGTCAAACATGAAAAGATTTCGGCTTTCTAAAAATGTTAATTCACCCCAAGCCAATGGGGTCGACCCAATGGCCATGGAGTCGTATTTCGGCTTGGGATCCTAACAGATAATAATTCCAATACACAGCTTAGCTGGAGGGGCACCAGGATCAGGGGGCGGAGGAGCCACCTTCACCCTTTTAAACCTGCTGTTGCTTTTTTAAACAGACACCCTGGAAGTGGTCAGACGGAGGGATTTCATCATTTCTGCACTGGCAAAAAGGGAGCCCAAGGATGCGGGAAGACGTGAAAGACGCCGACTGTGTAATCATGCTTTACTTAGTGAAGGGTCAATGGGCAGATGTGAATTGCAGCTACCGTTTCCCCTTCTTTTGCTATACAGGTAAGGAGCTCTGTTCTCTTTCAGCTCAGTTGAGTGCATGTATCATACACAGTGTGCCCATAAGCACTGCCAGCCTCTGTTAAGGGATGTGTCATACAGCTGTATTTCTACATGTTCTAAATACAATCCCAGTGTGTGTTCTGAAATATCTCTGCTGTTGTTTCTGCCTATAATTATTGATTATGCTTATTGTATGTGACAGTGTATTTTCTATCCCTCTCTGCTCTGTGTTGCAAAAACAACAAAAACAACAAAAAAATGTACCTGATAGTTCATGAAACATTATCTGCTTATATCCACTCGTTCCTTGATATGTATAAATGTTGTAACATTATATATATATATATATATATATATATTAAAACACATGAGCCAGAATAAATGTTCTAATATAATATAAGTCAAATACATTGGATTTACAGTGTTTTCCTGTTTTTTTAAACAAGTTCCTAGGCTGTTTTGGTTCTGCGTGCTGTTGTAAACTGCCTTTAAAAATCAAATGCCCGTCTCAGTGATGTCACACGAAAAAACAAACAAATCAGGCAGTGAAATGCAATCCCGCCCCTATCCAATGATATGTGTTTACAACCTGCACTACAAAGTATGGTGGCCCATCAAATAAGTGAAGTGTGCTATTTATTGTGTTTACCTGATCAGAGGCCCAGAATGATACTTCCGTATGATTGTGTTTACATGAATATGGTTCTTAAAGGGTTAACAATTCTTTGTTTTTCTTAGTCCCATTATCGGCGTTGTCCAGTAAAAACTAACCCGTTCACTGCCACACTGTTCTAACTGGGTCCATGTCAATGATACAGACCACATGCTTTGAAACAGTTCAAATAAAGTTCCATTACAGGAGGTGTCCAATGGACATTAACCGTTTCAGTGCCACTTAGTTTTAACCTCTGACCATATTAATGATGCAGACTTTACAAGCTGTATTCTACAATTCTCTCAAAAAGGTTCCATTACAGGTGGTGTCCAGTAGCAGTTAATCTTTCCACATTATACATATAATGATATAGATATTTCCATTTTACAAACCATTGGACCAGATGTGACATACCCAGCCACATTGCCCACGGGGATGTGTCAGGAATGGAATTAATCCAATCCCTGCCAAACTCAAATACAAAATAATCCATCTTTATTTATACACAATATATGCAAACACACACTATTTACATATGCAGGGCTTCCATCCTGTCACAGCCAGCAAACTTGTTTCCATCAGACGGATGGGAAAAATACTTAGTGAAATACTGTATGCCCACATTAAGCACAACAAGCACCACGCTCAGTTATTTCACAGATACACTGTCATTGCATTAGGTCCACCACTGTGTCACCACTCTCAAGCGCAGATCTTGAAAAGAGAGAAAATATCAAAAAATGAAGCTCTTTCTGATATTTACCAAACAAATCCTTTGTTATTTGTTTGTTTATTTATTTATTTGACGTACAAATCTCTGGACATTCTTTTAATGAGAATTGATACATGCACCACATGTAAGCGTATCTGATGTGGACGCAGACGTTTCAAGCTCCCTGATGTGATCAAGTACAAATCACATTAAAAACTCTTCCGATACAAAAAATGACATTCATGGTAGTCATTGATGAAAAAATAAGAGGTGATTTACAGAAAGGGAATTTAAACTACATTTCAGGTACAAAGAAGAATTAAGGGGGGCATGATTGAAGTCTTTAAAATCTTAAAAGGAGTTGACAAAGTTAACCCTATCCAATACTTTAAGCACAATACAGAAACCAGGACCAGAGGCCACAGTTGGAAATTAAGTGGAGATAGACTTAGGTCACTAGAGTATACTTTACATAGAAAGTGGTGAGTGTTGGAATGGGTTACCTCATCATGTTGCTGAGGCAGAATCACTTGGATCCTTTAAGACCCAACTTGACAAAGTTTTGAGATCATTCAGCTACTAGGAACCGGACATGGTTAGATTGGCTGAATGGCCTCCTCTTGATCATAAATTTGCAGACGCCACAAGTGTGTCCCGTTTGTCCAGAACCAAATACTGTAGAAGCATCCACAGGATCATATCCCTTAATCACAATTGTACCCATAACCTTTAACTTAATCCTAACTAACAGAGCATTTAGCATCGGACAAATCAACAAACTGCACACATGCGACTGTCTCCTTGGGGTTTGTTACCACAGAAGTCACACAGGGCAGTGTGAAGACGAAGCTAATAGTAACATTGCATGAAATATTAATATTTTATAATGTTTTTTAACCACTGCTGTGCAGTATAAGGATGCTAGGCAGCACAGAGGTACACTAGACTTTCACCTCTGGAAAACTGACTGCCCAATGAGAGTACTGGGAATGGAAACACAAATTGGATACTAACTGAAATTTCAAATGCGTTTTCATGCAGACATTGATGAGTGTGCCCAAACCCCCTGGCTCTGTGGTCCGAATGCACAATGTACCAACACTGTCGGCAGCTACACCTGCTCCTGTAATCCTGGATTATTTCCTAATACTGGATTGAGATGGATACTCAATCAAACACGGTGTGAAGGTACGTAAATAGAAGCTGCCTTTCACTGGAGTTTACTAGAGCAGAATACGCTTCCCACTAGGGCTGTGTTCAAAGGTTCGAAGGTTCATTTGCTAACCAGGAATTCGAAGGTAGTGCTAAACCTTGAAGGTTCGTCAATGTGTGAATACAATAAATCGCACATTAAATGTCACTCACATGCAGAATTTGATCTTTTGATTTGTATAATGCCTATTACTTAAACAAAGGTTGTTGTATTAAAATCCACTGCCAAATCTATACAAAACTAAACAAGATAGAAGACAGAAAAAGAGAGAACAACAGAGAAACCTCTTGTTTATCTATAGTTTGCAAAAAGATGTTCATCCAGCCTGAAGTATTTCTCTGAGCTATGTTTCGTTTTGGAGAAAATTCGCATTTATTTTGAACAGGCTAGGGTGGGACCAGGGGAATACATTTTATAAAGATACACCGGGGTGCCCTGCATTGTGCAAAAGAAGTTGCACAGCAAGCAATAAAGTGTCTGTATTAATTAATCATTATTCTGTAAAGGTTACAACCCTACTTTTTGGGTTAAAAAAATAAATTAGCAAGAGCTGTATCTTAAGATCCCAACCGGAGGTTACAGTAACATCCGGTCTGTGTTTGGAATGGGAAACTGTTCAACAGCTGTGTGACAGGGTGGCTGTGCTGTGACGTCAGGTCAGAAGCAGGAACGTAAACACACTGACACCAAGAACTGTAGTTAAAGGCGGCGTGCACAGTTTTATTTTTAAATAACAAAAATAAATAAAAAGTTCTAAACACAAAAACACTTGCTCACAGAGCGAAAATAAAAGGTTTAAATAAAACAAATCACAAACACAAAATAAACCATACAGGTCAGGCTGGGCAGTCGCTGTCACTTTTCCTGTATACTTAAGTTTCGTTTTGTTTTCTCTCTCGCTCCTCTCCACTCTCGCTCCTAACACACCCACCCGAGTGCCGAGAGCTGCAGGCTTTTATATCAGTGACCGAGGGATTAACTACCTCTCAATTATTTAATAATCCCCCGGTCACATTCTGCATGGGTTTTCTAATTATTCCTGGCAGAGGATGAGTACTCACTCTCGCCTCTGCCAGAACACATTTTAAATAAAACAACAACAAAACCCGCGGCGCTTCGCCGTCATGTAAACACATACAATAATAAATCATAAAACAAAACAAATACAAAATAACACACTGCACAGGGGCGGAGGGGGAAACACCGTTCTAAAAATAAATAAACAATAAGTGTACAGGGCTCCTCGCCCTGTTACAAGCTGAGATTTTTTAATCACAATATAGAACTTGTATGAATTAGAAAGCATTTTTTTAAAAAACACTGTTCATTTTTCTTTTGTAAAAAGCAAAAACAAGACACGTTACAAAAACTGTTACTGTGACAGGGTAGCGTCCCAGCCCAAGCTGTTACTGGCAGGAATGAGACTCGGAGAGAAGGAAGCTGCAGTTTAAGCACTAGAGTGCACATTTAAAAAACAAACACATACAAAAACAAGAACAAATAAACAGGCACAAGGGCCAAAATAAAAGGTTCAACAAAACAATACAACCACGTATAGGCTGGGAATTAACCTTTACTATATCATTTAAACACACACGGGGAAACCACAGCTCCAAAACACTACGCTAACTCCATCTACCAAGTCTTTCTCCTTCCTTTTATACATGTTGTCACTCCCCAATTTGCACCAATTAACTAATTGGGAAATTGCCACACCTGTGATTGCTGGCAGGGATAGATTTAACCCCATCCCTGCCAACCTTACATTCCCACACACACACACACACTACTTACTTTACAGCTGATAATCGAGAGTAGAAAATTGCATTATGGTCCAACACGACTGTATATGTATCAGTAAGTATCGCAAGCAGCATCAATTACGTGTACATAAACAATGTGTATTTTTATTTAAATTCTAAAAACATGATTACTGTTCTATAAAACGTATCTTTAAACTGCATGTGAATGTTTTATTCCATTTATATGGACTACCTGTAAAATAATAAGATTTTCAATAAAATATAATCTAGTAGCTACATCTGATGGTCAGCTATTATATGAAATTAAACTACTGCAAATGTACAAATGAAAAAGGTTTTACACAGCTTTAAATATAAAAATATATTCTGCCAAATGTATCATTTTTGGTATGTATTATGTTGATTAAAATAATAATAAAAAAGCAACATATTTACAAAAATATATAAATATAGGCAGGTATGTAAAATCTCTATCCATCATTAGGAAACTATTCCCATATTTGTGGGGCTTAATTCTGCCTCATCCGCAATGGGTATTGAGTTTCATAATAACATGAGAACCATATAGCAGTATCTTTTTTAAGGTAACTAACTTTTTTTCTGCCAGTATTTTATCTTATAGTACACATAATATAGGTTGAATGATAAATGTGATAGAAAAGTATACCATAAGAGTGTATACGTTTTTTTTTTATATAATAATACAAAAGTCGATGGTGAAAAATCCCTTACACTGACACATTTGACAAAAAAAAAAAGATAATACTTAAATACTTGTACTTGGCATGTATAGCTACACTTATCGTTTAGTTTTCTAGCTATACAGTAGATTAAATTAAATAACCTTACCTTGTTAAAATGGCTGCCTCAAATGAAGTAAAAAATAAATAACTATAATTAACTCTCACTATATACAATTATTTAAGCCTGTAATTTGATCTATATACAATTATTTGTGTCAAATTGATCAATTTATCTAATGTTTTCTTCCCCTCTCTTCCCTTCCCCATTCAACTGTCTCCAACTTCTGTGACTCAGCTTGAGCAGTTTCTTGGTTTAAACTCGCTCAGTCTATGCTTGTGCGCGTGAATATTTTTTAAATCGAACACTTGTACATTTCTTACTGGTATTTTTTTATGTAGGTCAGTTTTCTTCTTCATTTCTTATTTTTTATATAGCGCCTATAAATACACTTCACAAATGTAACAAAACAGCAAATTGGTAAATAATAAAAGAAGCACTTAATGCAATAACAGAACAAATTCTAAGGGATAAAGATCTGATTTTTTTATTATAAAACTGTTATAATATTCACTGTTACTACACGTTCACATACTGAACACAAAAATATGATTGATTTTTATTTTGAGCTAATCCTAAATGTATGTACATATAAAAAAATATTGTTTCCGACATTGGGCCAGCACTGGGCCGGTGTTGTAGTTTTATCTCCTTCTAAATACGATGGTCAGTGACATAGTGCCAGAACTGGCCCAACTGCTACTTGCCGCTGCGACTGTGAGCCGACTGTGCCACTATGCAGCCGGATCCGGCCCGGCATCCTATGGATATGTGGGTTGTAAATTATGCAAATTAGTACCATCGAAGGTTCGAACCTTCGTTCAGCAATGTGTTCCGGACCTTCGAAAGTCAAAATGTACCCTCCTGTTACACGATAACTTATTCTCTTGTTGTTTTGTTTTTTTCAGATTTAACAAAGATTCAAGATGGGAAAACCTGCAACATTCCAATTAATGTAGGTGATCAGTTTGTTAAAAACATCTATACTGCTCCAAACAATGAAGTGCTATTCAGAGAGGTGTATATTAAGTAGGGGTGCTGTATTCAGAGAGGTGTATATTAAGTAGGGGTGCTGTATTCAGAGAGGTGTATATTAAGTAGGGGTGCTGTATTCAGAGAGGTGTATATTAAGTAGGTGTTCTGTATTCAGAGAGGTGTATATTAAGTAGGGGTGCTGTATGCAGATTATGTGTTTTTTGTTGGTAGGTATTAAATGAACCTGTTGAAAATGTGATCATTTCACAAAAAGAAAAGCTGCCTTTCCTTTGTTTGTCCTCATCTATATAATTGAGTATCAATCCACGGCAATGGAATCTGCATGGAGAGATTTAAAAGCTGCTTGGAGGCTTGTTTCTTTCACCCAAGGTGCTGACATTGTTACTGGTGCTGTAAACTGTAACACAACATGCAGCAAAACTAGCAAATGCCACCGATTCGTCACATACCATTTCCTTAGCCTTACCTTCAGAGCTAATCGTTGTAAATTAATCATCTACCGGTCTTGTATACTGGGAGATGGAATGTTTCCATTCTGTTGCTATTAAGGTAAATGGTAATATGTGCTTGTCTTTGTTTTTTTACAGACAGGGACATCGAGTCACCTAAACAGTTCCTCGGCCTGGTTTTGTCTCATCACTAACTTCAATTTCACTAACTTTACATCTGGATATCAGGTGCAGGTCAGAATCAGAGTTCTCTTACCCTTATCAGTGCAGCTGAACACAGCTTACTAAACCCTTCCCCTCCCCCCACGAGCTCTCAGTACTTTCTGCTGCACAGGACTAAAGAACATAAAGCCAGTCCACATCTCCCTGCTCACTCGCCTTGCGAATGACTGCTTTGTTGTTTAGTCAGTTAGAGCACAGGCCTCAACATAGCCTATTAAGCCTGAGGGTGACTCAATTCGACCAGAAACGGTGTGAGATGACAGGAATCAGAAAGCCATTTTCCTAAAACTCACACCGCTTGTCCACCTCGGCTCAGACAGACAGCGCCTGCAGCTGAGAGCTAGAGAGCTAGCTGCAGCTTCTCCCTTTTAACAATAAACTTTATTTACAACTAAAAATCGAGTCACAATGCGCTATCACTACCTGTGCTGAAGGTCAGCTCCATGCTCTTGCCTCACTCCCATGTTCCTAGTGTCACTCTGAAAGGCCAACAGCTTTCCTTTTGAGATCATTCATCTACTAGGAACCAGATGATCTTAGAAATGCCAAATGGCCTCCTCTCGTTCGTACATTTTATGTTCTTATGTAGTCCATGGCTAGTTATTATTTTTCTGTGCGTCTAGCACAAGCAAACACCCTTGTGGTGAAACAGATTTTTCCCATTGTAAATGCACCAGCTAAAGAATTTAGCTTAAAATAACACAATTTTGGCACCAATAGCTATTTATTCACAACTGATACAGTAGTGTTTTGTAACTTGATTACTCATAATCGTCAAACTTAAATTAAAATGATTTATTCAATCTTTTCAAAACTGACTTGTCATCGCGAGAATGTCTTGAGGCACACTGATTGGTTTATTCAATCTTTCCAGAACCGCTGTCATATCATTGCCTCGTTTTGTATTCTGTTTTCCACGAGTGCACCTGATCGCTACAAAATGGCATGTAAACAAATGGCGAAACGCACCACTGTTTCTTTTGCTACAAAAATTTGGAAATTGTTCGAGCTCCTGAAAAAAACCTGAATCAGACAAGTATATGAGCAATTTCATGTTTTCTGTTCTGGTGAGTTGCTTCACCATTCTGTAAAATCATTTTGTGCCTGTCTTGAATATTGCTCCTATACAGGTATTCATAATTAATCTAGAGCTGTTACTGCATTTGTTTTATAGGGGTGCTGCGTTAATGTAGTTTAATAGATAGTTTTTTAACGTTAGTTTGTCTGTTACTCGCTCCACTCACACTCTCTGTCCCCAATGCAGGGCACCATACACCATAATATGCATAGGGCCCCCAAAATATGGGTTAGCGTAGGGCCCCCACACTCTTTAATCCGGCCCTGGGAGGGAGTTAGGTGAGTAAAACTTTTGTTTGTAAACTTTATAGTGAAGGCAAATGCCCAGCCTGTATTGTTCTTTGGGAGGGTTAATAAACATTTGGAAAAGAAGCGATTGGTTATGTAGGACCTACTTCTGGGAGATCTGGAAGAACTCAAAGTGCCAGCAGCCTTACAGACTGGCTGTTTCTATGACTCGCTGTGGCAAAGTGGTAAATGGTACGTGCATGTACAGTGCAGTAATCCAACAAGAAACGACAGACAAACAAAGTACAGGTGAAAAAGATTTCTGTTTATTTTAATCCAGGGATCTGATGATCAAACAGAAACAAACAATGATGGCTGGCAATACACAACGATGTGTATCGCACAGTAAATGATGATGGGTTGCAGTCCTGTTTACAATGAACAATATTCCCACAAGAACAATAATCCCAACGCAAATACCCAAACACAGGCACGGTCACATCTCCCAGTGAGTGCTGTAGTGCTGGTAGTGAGTTTACAATGTTATTTAGTGAACAGTCAGTGCATTGTTGTCTGGGTTTTGTGCTGGCCATGGGCGATAGATCCGAATCGTGTTTACCCATCTATTTTAAATACACAAGACAAACAAGACGATATAGACAGACAGACAAAAACAAACAAAACACTCACATTCTTTTAACACAGAATACCGGTCCTTTCAGTTCTTTGGCATAACCACAACAAAGGAACAGATTACATCACTTTGTCCCCTATTTATACCGTCACACATGACCCCTTGGTAAACGATTGCAGTCGCTCCTTCAATCCGCGGCTGCCACATAATTTCCCTTCTGGATCGATGAGTTAGTGCACCGAAGCTCCGTCCTCTTTCTAGATGACCGACTTCCTTTTAACCCTAGGAATGAAGTGTCAGGCCAAACAGTCCAGGGTACTCTGTTCCCATTACCTAGCGCCCTCAAAGGTCGGGAGGGAGACTTACCACCAAAGATCATTCTATTTTTGTCACACTCGCATGTTTTCATTGTGCTCCTTCATTAGACCTGTGAAAGTGGAATACCTGACCCACCGGAAGTGAACCAATACAATATCTTGAAAGAGCGATCAGTACACGTTTCCAATAATAGCTTTGAAAAAAAATATCAAATACACTTTTACATTTTATACAGAAATGTAAAAACAATTCTGCTATAGCAAATGTATTTCTGCAGTATATTGTTATACTGTATTTATATTGTTTCCCCATTAATAAACAATAAGAGGGTAGGTTTAAAAATGAAGTAAAAACTTTTGTAACAAATTAAATTTCAAATGGTTCAAAACTGACTCATCATCACGAGAGTAATCTTGAGCTGCTGTGTTAATAACCATTGTGTTCAAATTCATTCTCGTATTCATAATTACTGTTCGAGCCGCTGCTGCATTTTTACCGTATGTAGGGGTGCTTTGTTAATTTAGTTATTTTATTAATGTTAATTTTCAGTTTGCTTATTATTATAGTTTATTAACATACACTTGCCTGTTGCTTTTCTCTTACTTATTCTGTTCATTTCATATGTTGATGCATGTGCGTCATGACACGTAATAAATATGTCTTTATTTATTGATTCATATTGTGTCGGGAGGTCAACTCCATCTTAAGCTAAGAGAACACTTTGCTTGCTTCCTGAAGGGTGTTCTCTAAGGAGGAGACTACTGTACTTGGCTTCACATATTCTTCATAGGATTCTGTCCACCAAGAGAGGCCGCTCATGTCATTTTAAAGTCAATTGTTTATTATTACCTTCATGCCGGGCAAGCTATAGAACATCTCTGTGGATTCGATTTTTATTGAAATAAAGTTGGTCAAGTGTGATTGTATCCATCTAGTACAAGAGACAAAAACTCCAAACAAATTACAGAAAATAGTTTTTCTAGTCCAGTTTCGCATGTGCTGCGTGACAGGCAGAATCTTCCAATCTGGTTGTATTTATTTTTTTAGTATGGTACTTTATGAAAGGTTATATTGACTGCTGTTTCTATGATATCTCAAACAGATTTTAATGAATTATGCAAGTAAAAAAGAAAACCACCCTTTTGAAATCCGCCATTGAATAACCTAATATACGCTATTACATTTTATTGATAACTCATAGCCTTTTCAATGTCAAACATTTGATAGTAGTTTTAAGAAACTCATTTCATCAAAAAGGAAATTGATAAGAAAAAGATTTAAACATATACACTGTGAAAAATAACTTGAGCTCACGGCTGAGATGCTGTTCCACAGACTCTGCGCTTTGTGCCAGTGTCAATGAAGTGTAAGAATATCATGAACTCTGTCAAGTTTGACATATTGTAACTGAAGCATTGTTGCAGGAAGGAGTTGAATATTTCAATCTTCATAAAAGTGTCAGCATTAACAAATAACGTACACAGCCCACAAGCCACCCTCCTCCCAGTGTGCAGTTTGTACGTTTTCTGACAATTAACGTAATTTTGCATGCCCCCTTAAGGGATTAATGGACTTCCATTTCTTTCAGCAAGTGGCTGGTGTTTTAAGCTCTGCTCTGAGCGACACTTCCTTGTGGAGTAACCTGACCAGGGATGAGAAGTCTGTCGCAGCTGAAGCATACCTGGACACTGTAGAGAGGGTATTGCTGCAGTTCACAGAGCCTTCAGATGCTCTGTTAAAGAAAAATGTGCGCTCAGACAATCTAGGTAAGGAGGAGTCCTTTGCCCATTATCAATAGAACTAGAACATGGAGCGATAGAAATAGAAAAGGCAGAGCAAGAGAAAGACCTTGGTGTTGTAATAGACTCATCGCTGTCAGCAACCAGTGCGGGGAAGCAATCAACAAGGCAAACAGCATGCTTGGGTATATAGACACAACTGTAGAGTATCAATCCAAGGAGGTTATGATGAGGTTGTATAATGCACTGGTGAGATCGCACTTAGACAATTGTGTCCAATTCTGGTCACCGCAGGATCAAAGGGACATTGTTGTCCTGTTGTCCAAAGAAGAGCAACCAGACTAATTCCAGGTCTTAAAGGACTGAGCAATGAAGAGCTGAATCTATTAAGAACATAAGAAAGTTTACAAACAAGAGGAGGCCATTTGGCCCATCTTGCTCGTTTGGTTGTTAGTAGCTTATTGATCCCAGAATCTCATCAAGCAGCTTCTTGAAGGATCCCAGGGTGTCAGCTTCAACATTACTGGGGAGTTGGTTCCAAACCCTCACAATTCTCTGTGCAAAAAAGTGCCTCCTATTTTCTGTTCTGACTGCCCCTTTATCTACTCTCCATTTGTGACCCCTGGTCCTTGTTTCTTTTTTCAGGTCGATAAAGTCCCCTGGGTCGACATTGTCAATACCTTTTAGGATTTTGAATGCTTGAATCAGATCACCGTGTAGTCTTCTTTGTTCAAGACTGAATAGATTCAATTCTTTTAGCCTGTCTGCATACGACATGCCTTTTAAACCCGGGATAATTCTGGTCACTCTTCTTTACACTCTTTCTAGAGCAGCAATATCCTTTTTGTAATGAGGTGACCAGAACTGAACATAATATTCTAGGTGAGGTCTTACTAATGCATTGTAAATTTTTAACATTACTTCCCTTGATTTAAATTCAACACTTCTCACAATATATCCGAGCATCTTGTTGGCCTTTTTAATTGCTTCCCCACATTGTCCAGATGAAGACATTTCCGAGTCAACATAAACTCCAAGGTTTTTCAGTATCTCCCATATGATATTTATAATGCACATTTTTATTGCCTGCATGCAATACTTTACTCTTTTCTCTATTAAATTTCATTTGCCATGTGTCTGCCCAGTTCTTAATGCTGTCTAGATCATTTTGAATGACCTTTGCTGCTGCAACAGTGTTTGCCACTCCTGCTATTTTTGTGACATCTGCAAATTTAACAAGTTTGCTTACTATACCAGGAGCTAAATCATTAATGTAGATTAGGAATAGCAGAAGACCTAATACTGATCCCTGTGGTACACCACTGGTTACCTCGCTCCATTTTGAGGATTCTCCTCTAATTAGTACTTTCTGTTTTCTACATGTTAATCACTCCCTAATCCATGTGCATGCATTTCCTTGATGTCATTTACCATGTGTCTGCCCAGTCCTGAATGCTGTCTAGATCATTTTGAATGATCTTTGCTTCTGCAACAGTGTTTGCCCCTTCTCCTATTTTTGTGTCGTCTGCAAATTTAACAAGTTTGCTTACTATACCAGAATCTAAATCATTAATGTAGATTAGGAATAGCAGAGGACCTAATACTGATCCCTGTGGTACACCACTGGTTACCTCGCTCCATTTTGAGGTTTCTCCTCTAATCAGTACTTTCTGTTTTCTACATGTTACCCACTCCCTAATCCATGTGCATGCATTTCCTTGAATCCCTAGTTTAAGCAAGTCCTGGATTTTGCAGCACTTTACACACACTTGGCTGAGCTCTGCTGGGTTTTCTCGGATTTCCCACATCATGCAGGTGTCACAGACTACTGGCTTGAAGACCATGTTAATTATTTATTTATTTTTTTGGGAAGTTTAGTTTAGCTTCTGCAGCTGTCAGCCTGCTTTCAAACTGCTTCTAACTGCTCTGTACTTTTTCACGACTGTACTTCTCCCACACTGTCGCATCCACACACTGTCTCTGGAAGAACTGCCTCGCTTTATTGTGTTCTGTTTGCTGCTGGCTCCGCCCCCCCCGTGTCTCAGAACGACAGCGAATTTGAATCAGCTGCTCTGAGTTTCAGCTTGTTATTAGCTGCAGTGTTTTCTGATTAAAGCAAACGTTCTATTATATTAGCGTAGAATAAAGAAGAGTTAGGGGGAGGGGGGCATGATTGAAGTATTTAAAATCTTGAAAGGGAATGATGTAGTTAACCTGAACCAATTAAGCACAGTGCAGAAACCAGGAACAGAGATATAGATTTAGGACAGAGGAAAGGACACACTTCTTCACACAGAGAGTGGTGAGGGTATAGAATGGGCTGCCTAGTCACATAGTTGAGGCAAAAACACTTCAAGACCTGTCTTGACAATGCTCTGAGATCAGTCAGCTACTATGTTTAGATGGACCTAATGGCCTCCTCTCATTCATACATTTTCTTAAGTTCTTAATATTGTGACCAGGAGGTAGCAGCTCATTTAGTGGGGATTTAATAAAAAAATACACGCCTGTGGAATCTCTGTGCTCTTTGGCGACATTCAATTAAACTTTCCAGAGGTGCTTTATATACAGTGTGGAAAGTGCTGGGTCAGTACCCAACTATACAAATGCATTCACATTTTTGAAACTATATGGTAAGGAAAGATGCATGACGGGATTATGGCAATGGCATGGAAACGATGCTCCAGTCACACCCACCAAGCAGATATGAACTTTATGTTATTTTCATGTACAATGTGTTCAACACAACTTACTTTATAGGAAACCCACTTAGCAATTCCCTTACTTCAAATTGCCTTTTCCTTCAAGATATGGAGCTGCTGATTATACCATTCAAACACAACACATCAGAGGAACAGTTACAAGCCAATAAAAACACACTGGAGATTAAGTTGGGAAAACTTATGGAAGAGAATAAGCAAGGTAATGGCTAATAATATACCTCTAGCAATTCCATTTCCCTGTTAGTTCTGCATTTACTTTGTCAAGGTTTGTATCTCACTAAAGACAGGACTGTGCAATTGCTGTAAAATAAGACTGTCTGTCAAACGTCCATATGTCACACTTACTTACTTACACTGCTTGGCCGCTTTATTAGGACACAAGTTTTTGAGGGTGTCAGAATTTTAACAGAGGAACCTGTCTGTCTGTATGTCATTTACATACGCAGTAAACCAAGTCGTCATGCTGATAGTCATGATACCGATAGCTCTGATTCTGTATTTACAGTCTAACTGGGGGGTATCATTACTGACATACATTTTAAACATTCCATTCAGGTGAATGGGGGTATGTTGGGTAAAACCTTAAAATCATAAAACCCAATCCTAAACTGCTTGTGTCCACAGGTCAGATAACAGTTGGGTTTGTCTCATACACTGGGATGGATTCTGTCTTGGATGGGAGCTTTTACAAGAATCAATCATCTATCCAGTTAAACTCACAAGTGGTTACTGCCACTATAGGCAGAAATCACCACAAACTTTCAGAGCCAGTCCATTTAACCTTCCATCACAATGAGGTAGGTGGACAACACTTAATGAAAGGTAATCAAGGTTTTAAAATAATAAGAGTAAGTAGCTTCATTTTAATTGCGTTTACATGATTGCTTATGGTGTTTGAAATCATTTTGAATGTTTCTGGAATCTGTTTCTCCAATAATGAGTTTGTATTTTTTCTGTCTTTGAAACAAAGATGATAGTTTTGAAGTCCTAATGTAATGCTTCATTCTTGATTGTCTGGAATGTATTATAATTTATTGACTAGTTATTTGTGGATTTCAGTTGTTTATTTAGATGGAGGTTGTGCTTAATGAACACAGTATGATGAAGTGTGATGAGATCACTTAGAGCAGAATGCAAATCTGCAAGATATATCGATTATGTATTTACCAGCTATTGGAGGATTCCATTGGGTTATTGTGATGGGGAGGTTCTTGTGTGCTCACAGAAAACAACAAATCTGCAAGATGTTATTATTTATTAGTTATTTGGGGGGTTTCAGGTGTTTATTGATTGAGAGGAACGGTAGTTCCTCGTATGAGTTAGAAAAACTTGTTTGAAACTACCGAGAGTCTCTATACAGCTCAAAGAGTTTAACTGTTTTTACCATGTTGCAGCGGCAAAACTAAATCACTTAGAATTACCATCTGTACCAGTATCAAAAGTCTGAAACATTCTTACATCAAATGTGAAAAAAAACGTACATACCTCTTATACACAATGAGATATAAGTCGTCAAACTAAGGTAAAATTGTTGTTGTTTTTTTTTTCTTCTTCCTCTTCCGTCTACTTTTTAAGGGTGTGTAGCGACTTTTCAAACAGAAAAGCTAAATAACTGGACATCTACCAAACATGTTATTCCACATGTTGGTCAACGTCAACATAAACCAGGGAATGGAAGCGGTTCGATATCCACACCATTTATATTAAACAATTTATTTATGTTTTAAAATAGCACATATCACAGGAAAAAAAAATACCATGGTTTGAATTTGCAACATGACGTTCTTGAAGAGCACACGACCTTAGCCCACTGCGCCACTGCGCAATTGTTGAAATGCGTTAATTTTTTAAGCTTACATCCATGCCTGACCAGCTTTCGCTGAAAACCTGGAGGTTTTGCTCGATTCTAGAAATTTTCTATTTCCTGTCTGAAAATTTCCAGTTTCCTGTTTGTTTGATAGATACCATAGAATGGAATTGTACACAAGATTGGCATATCGCTTCCTTGTCTAAATCTCTGATCTCTGATAAATTGTATTTCCTTGTTTAATTAAAAATAAATAAAGGAATAATGTATTTGGTAGAAATAAATAAACGATTTAAACAAATGCATAGAGGAATAAATACATTTAGAAATAAATATTTTGAAAGAAATACATGTAGAAATAAATGAATAAATAGCATATTAATTGATTTGGCTGATGCATTTATCCACATCAATTGACATTTATATACCTATATAAAAAGTACACAAATATAGATATGTTTATTTTTTTTTTTCATACAAGTTAGAAAAACTTGTTGGAAACTGCCGAGATTTAGTTATACATAGGGCCACGGAAAATTCACGGTACTTTTTCAAGAAATTCACAAATGACAATAAAAAAACAGTACATTTCACGGATTGTCACGGAAGTGCCATTTTATTAAAACAAAAACAAACAAAAAAAGTTTCTATTGTAAGTTGCATCTCCAGCCCCGCCCCACCCTTTCGTTCGCTATCGCTTTCACATATGCTAGGAAATAAATAATAATAATAATAGTCGTACATACCGATTAATCATCTCCTGATGACTCGTTTTATCACCAAGCTCCTCAATAATGCAATCCAAGTCATTATTTTATTGCTATAACATCTCGAAAAAGCTCTGCAAATGTCCGTGATAGTCTCTGTGCGCTGATACAGTAACACCCAGATTGTTTCCTTATGACTGCCCCTATATGATGCCAGGGGCAAGTATGACTATTCATGAGATACGCCTTTTTTTTTTTTTTTTTAATCGGCTTGTCTGCGGCATGCATTGGGCCTGAGGGCCTTGGCCCACCATTTTGCTCATGGGCCCACCCAGTTATGGAGCGATTGACAATCAAAACATTTAATGCCAAACCGTATCAGATTGTAATCCGCTGCGGTAGTATAGCTCATCCTTGTGGTTCAAAAATATATCCATCCACCCACCTCAGCACCCGTTGTCATGGTTATGAAAAAAGATTGGTGATTGGATGGCTCAGATATGAGATCTTCGTCTTCGATACTATAGTATCGAAATTACAGCGGGTCGGCAGCATACATACAGGAACTTTTCTTTCATTGCAAGGCATGCAAGCAACCAGCTTGTGCAGCTGCGGTTTAGTTATTTTTTACATTTGTAATTAGCTATCTAAGTATCTACACAGGGCAGCAGTGTGGAGTAGTGGTAAGGGCTCTGGACTCCTGACTGGAAGGTCGTGGGTTTAATCCCAGGTGGGGGGCACTGCTGTTGTACACTTGAGCAAGTAAAAACCCAACTGTATAAATCGGAAATTGTATGTAAAAAATGCGATATCTTGTAACAATTGGGAGTCGTCCTGGATAAGGGCGTATGCTAAGAAATATAATACAGAATGTTTAGCCAACTTTGCAGTAAACCATAGCTATATTTGTGTCTTATGCATTAGCTATGTCCCGACAAATTTTGTAAAAAGAAAACAAACCAACAAATCAACAAATGCGCCAGTAATGTAAGTACCTTCATTTCATTTTATTTCGATTTTACAATTGTGTATGTAGGCCTACTTATAACCAGTGTACAGCTGGTTACACAATATTTTGTTTTGAAGTGTTTATTTTATTATAGTTTTTCATTTTTGAAGTTGTGCTATGCAGTAGGGTAATGTGAAAAAAGCCTTTTTATGTTATTTTTGTAAATAATGACTTCGTTTTCACAATTTTGTTAGTTTCTGTTTGCACTTTGTCAAACGAAACGGTTTTTGCAGTTATTGTGCACAGTGTGTTAATTTCTGTAGGTTGTATGCTTATGTGTTTTGTATTTGTAGTGCATACGTGCAACTACTGTTATAAACTGCAAAACATATTCGCCTTGCTTCACTCGGCACCATACATTTTCAGTCTTGGCTACGTTGCACTGCTCAAATCCTGGGGACATATTTGATGTAAATATATATAGATATATTCAGAGTTTTAATTGATTTAAATCATGTTTGTAACGTAAACGCTTTCCTGTGACGTCAGACCTTTGGTACTTGCCCGTCCACCCAAAGTTGGGGCCCACCCAAATTTCCATTCCTAGCTACGTCCCTGTTGTCTCGGCTCCTGTCGCTCCCACTCGGCCATTGAATGGTTTTCTTGTCTTTTTCCGGAGAAAAAACGACTAGAAACCCGTTTTTTGCGTTTTTTTTGATGATGTCGGACAAGGTCCGACATTGGACCGGATAGGAATAATTGCAATGTCGGTCCAGGTCCGACATAGGACCGCAAAGGGTTAATGTTAGCTACTAAGTCAACATTTACATTGTAACATTTAAAACAATCTTTTAAAATGTAACAAACAAGGGTCATTTAAATGTGTTGGCTGAAAAAAGTAACAAGCAGACAAAACTGATTAAAACAAAACAAGTTTGAATGACAAATTCGGCAACATTGTCGAGTTTTGTAAACTTTTAAAACTTAGGCTATGATCATACAGTAATTAAACGGACTGTGTTGTATAGCGTTATGCTGACTTTGAAAAACAAAATGTTAAAAACAGGGTTAAGTGCAAGTGACAAAACCGAAACTTTGTGTTTTTCTTTACGCTAAATTATATATGACGTTTTAAACCACATAACATCGTGCTACTTGAGCGAATCAACCTATACAAAATAATCTGAAGAACAAGAACAGGAAACACAAGAAGAGAACCATATGCAACTTTTTATCCATCTAGTATGTTGTGCACACACACACGCACACACAATTATCTGGCCCGTGAGCAGAAAACTAGTTATTTGTTGAAGGCCAGCATCGTGGATCTTGTTGCAGTTTCAACACTCATGGTTTGTCTTTGTTGTGTAAAAACCTGTCCAGGAACAGGAACTGAAGGGGGGGATCTGAATCATTCTTTCATTCATTCATTATCAGAACCGCTTGATCCTTTTACAGGGAGCCAGACACGGCGCAAGGCGGGATGGCTGTGAATCAGAACATTTAAAATATTTGTAACAGTAATGTATGTATTTTACGATATTATGAGCTAATAATCATTTTTACAATGTTACAAATAGGCCGACATTTATACATAAATATTAATTCGTCTCTAACATATATTTATATGTGTGCACATAATAATTAATTTTTTTAATTTAAGATATATATGCATGGTAAAATACTCCATATCAGGGCACACGGACTGCCTTTAAAATATTCAACCAAGTGCAATGCCATGAAATAAACTAGCAAAGCTGGTTTAATTTTGAATTCTGTTTTTGATTACAACATTAGATTTATACATGATACAGACAGTTGCAGCTCGTGCGGTGCGGTCCAGGCTGTCTTAAAGGGAGTAAAGGATAACCGTGGTCAACACACACTGGCTGTTTCGACACTGTTCTCATTGGACCACAACAAGTACAAAACAGGGAAGGGGTGGTATTCCAAAGAAGTATCATAGATAATCATTTGTAAAACACCCTGAGAAGATCACTGTTTATTTTATTTTCAATGTGCCCCAGGTCCTTCTCGTAAAATAACACTTAACTCATTCTACCCACTGTGTCCCTACTCCTCAATATCCCTGCTCGCCCCTAAGAACCACCAGTGTCGAGTCCCCTCAAATTAAAGGGGATGAAAAGACTTGCTGCCCCCCCCCCAAAAAAAACATCTCTCAAATGTGAAACCTACTATCGCATACTACAGGCTCTCCATGAATGACTGTAATGCTGCCGACACCTTCCTTCATTATTAGTAGTTAACAGTATTGTACTCGTAATGTAATTTTATTTTACAATTACAATATCCGTACAGGCAGCAGATGCTTCAAATATACTATAGTGACGACATATATATGTGTATATTATATGCACACATTATTATTTCAGCAAAACTAAACTGGCAGTACATTCTGGGACTTTCACATGTCTTCCACTATTCCACTTAGTACGATACTAAAATTCTTAGTCCATAGCAAGAGTTATACTAAGTTAGTCCCATACTTAGTATCCTCTAGAGCAGGGGTAGGCAACCCTGGTCCTGGAGTGCCACATTCCTGCAGGTTTTATAGGTATCTCTTAATTGTCAATTGCTAAATACCTGGAACACATGGTAATTCTAACCAATCAAGCCAATCATTAAATCAATTAATTTATTAAGGGGCTTGGGTAAAACAAAAACCAGAAGTGTCTGTGGCACTCCAGGACCAGGGTTGCCTACCCCTGCTCTAGAGGGCAGCAGCAGTTATTTTTGGGTTTGTTGCAATTGACCTTTTTTAGTACGCAGCTGGGGACTAACTTCAGCCGCCAAGTTCGTTGCAATTGGTATTTAACTTGCGTACTAGTTTAGTACACGGGATCATCCCCAGTTAGTACGCTGCTTTCAGTTCATTGCAGTTGACCCTATGCGTTTAATCTGTGCCATTTTTGCTAAGTTTAATGTTTAGATGTTAAACACCAGTCCTGTTATAAATGCGTATGAATGTTTAAAAAGTGTTACAAATCATAAACACGTCCAAGAGTTTATAAAATAAACACCACATGGTGTTTAAATCGTAAACACATTTAAAATCATAAACCCAGTGACGTATTTTAAAAGTGTGACAAATAAGTGTTTTACAGTGGAGCTTTTATACTTTTTGTTCTATTATTTCACAAACACAACATTTAACCCAAATGTATGAAGGTCAGACACCTGGTTTTGCTCATTACACACTCCTATCTTAGCCACTGTACTATATGTGCTTAAACAATTTTTCTGTTTTCTTGAATTATCTGAAGTAGTTTTTTCTTTATATCAGTTTCCCCTACAAAATGTTTCCATAACCATTACTTTGGTTTAAATCGACACATTACTTTGGGGCCAGCATAGTGAAGTAGTGGTTAGGGCTCTGACCGGAGGGTTGTGGGTTCAATCCTGGGTGAGGGACACTGCTGTTGTACCCTTGAACAAGGTATTTTACCTAGATTTAGTATAAACAACGGGATAAATTGGTGATTGTTTGTAAACATAATGTGATATAATTGTGGCAATTGTAAGTTGCCCTGGATAAGGGTGTCTGCTAAAAAATAAATAATAATAATTTAAATGCAATCTGCTGAACTATTTCCATTTGACTTTGCATTTGTATATTCTGAAATATAAGAATTTGCATTTGAATTTCAAATCATGGGAAAGCTTCAAAAATATTTCAATTTTAAATACTTTTCAATAATAATGCTCATAATAAAGTAGAGAGACTTTTCAGTATTGCTGGTAAAGTTGATTAACCTGAAAGATGCAAACTAAAGGACGCTTTTGAGAACTTCATGTTTATTAAACACAACAATCAAAACAAGTAAAAAGAATAATTATGCAATGCACACATACATAAATATATACATACATCTCATCATTTATGTCAATTTTTCACAAACCTGGTCCTGCGGGCCCACTGTGTCTGCTGTTTGTGTTCCAACTGAGTTCTCAATTATTAAATTGATCCCCCAATTGAACTAACAATTAGTGACTTAATGCAATGTTAGAAATAACTTGAAATATCCAACTCTTTTGGCTGCTTTCACAAACCCTGATCAGCACTAATCTTGGACTACCTTACCTGAGTTAACATTAGGTAGTCCTAGATTAGTGCTAAATGAGGCCTGTGCAGCCAGCCATTTCTACAAATAATTCAAATGCTCTGATTAGACATTTTATTCATTCAATTGAGGGTTCGATTCTTAATTTAAATCTCAGTTGGAAAACAAATCAGCAAACACTGGGTCCTCAGGACCAAGATTGGGAAACACTTGCTTCCTATATTGGTACATACCTGTTAATTATTATGAACTACGTGATTACTGTGTTTATGTTGTTATTATATAAACTGTTTTCCTTGTATGCCACCTTGGATAAAGGCCTCTGCCAAATTCATGTTAATAAATTAACATTTGTTGTATGGGAAAGTATTTGAAGTCCATTTAGCATTGGTCACATATTTGCATTTGTATTTAATTTGGTTGTAAATGTATCACATTTGCATTTGTATTAAGCAAATTCGCAAGAACATTGACATTGCCACTGGTCTCATCAGTGGGGCAATAGGGAAGCTTCAAGCTGTTTCCTACTATCGGGAAAACACAAGTATGCTCAAAACCATAACCATCAAATTTAACAATGGAGTCACCCATACCTTTCAACGTTTATGCTCAAAGTTTTAAATCATGGATAGAGTCTCCATTGTTCGAGAGCAGTTCCCAGTCATTGGTGCTCATGCAATCACCATTCACAAATGCCAGGGGATGACTCTAAAAACAGTTATGATGGATCGTGGTAACTCCATTTTCTCCTATGGACTAAGTTTCGTTGCACTTTCCACAGTTACTTCCTTAAGTGGTATCCACCTTATCAACTTTGATCCCACCTGCATCTACGCATGTCAAACTGCAGTTGAAGAGTACCATCGGCTCAGAGGGATTTATTGTCCGAAGTTGGTAAGCTTGAAGGAGACTAACACACACAAGGGACACAAGGTAAAAGATCATGCGCATTTCATTCACTGAGCCATCATTAATGTTCAGGAGCAGCATAAGCCTCAATCTTCTAAGAGAACATTGCACTTACACATCCATTCAGAGGCTTGAGCAACCCCAATTTCACCTCATGCTATGCAAATCCAATATTGCAGTGCCTTCTTCACTTGCAACCTCTGAAGGATTCATTAAAACACAGTCAACAAGAGTCTGTCAGGAGCTTTGTTCACAAATAGGATCACTTGCCATCCACTGCGTCTCTAACTACTGTGGATATTTGTCACTTCTTAGGAGAACCTTTCAACAGAGGTGAGCAGCAACATGTTGCAGAGTTTCTCATCAAATTGTCTGAAATTTGTCCTGAAGTATCTTGCATGGTTTCAGTCACAATAAGTCATGACATTCTATGTACTACATGTAACTACTGCTCATCAAACCGAGAGGTATTGTATATTTATCCTCTACATGTACCTGCTGGTGCAGATTCCATGTGTTTGGAAGAACTCATTTATAGAAATGACAAATGGGCAATGATTCCTGGTAGCAAATGTAAGCAATGCAAAACTTCTCCAATCATGAAACGTGAACTTATTCAATCAGCAGGGAGACTGATTGCAGTCCAACTTATGCTTTGGGAAACCAAACCAAACGTGACCGTTACAAAGTAACACAATGCTAAGTTTACTGCTGTGCAGAAGAGCACAATCACTGTGGACAACAGGAATTACCAATTAGCTTCCATTATCATACACCAAGGACAGGATGTTACTTCAGGACACTATGTGTCTGTTCTTGCTGTGGGTGCTACTGGAAAATGGGTGCATGCATAATGATGCACTTATTGAAGTCAAACCATGGTCAAGAAATGCAAACAAAATGTATATGGCCTTTTATGAAGAGATCTAATGCTTTACAAATGCCTTAGCCTAAGTTCATAAGACCACTATATCAAGGAGAATAATGTTTTTTTTCCAGCATGCACATGTACCTTTTGAACCATTTATAACATTGTAGTTTTGTACCTACGTAAATATCAATATATCAATACCTACCAAAATAGACATATTGTTTTCACCACTCATGCAACTATAAGAATACAATGTTTACACTTTCAATACTGTCCAAAAGTACATTCTACCATTATTTTACTTTCAAATCTTTTCTCATTTCTCTTATATTACTCTACTTATTACTATCTTGTAATGTCTGTCTGTCTATTTACCATACACATTCTAGAATATCTTTCCCTCGCTTTATTCATTATTTGATGAAGTAAAAAAAATAAGTGATATCTATAGCAAAAACATTTTCAATGTAAAAAAACAAGTTAGAAAAATGCAACAGCCGTTTAAAGGGATGATATCAGACACAAAAGTCCAAGTTAGGAGAAGCAATTAGGCCAATCTTGTCAAGCATCATGCAAATAGGCCCAATCAAAAAAAGGATCCTTGAGGAGGTCCAGAAGCATTTACATTAGAAAGGAAGAGGGGAGAAAACAAAAAAACTAGAAGGGAGACCACATCAAAACAAGGGCAACAACTCAGGTAAGACAACTATTAAATGTATTTATCTTAATGCTATAAGTCTCTGAAACAAAATGTTAGAACTTGAAGCTACTGCACTAACAAGTAACTACGATGTGATAAGTGTTACAGAAACTTGGTTGTCTGAGAGTGATGGAGACGAATATAATATTAGTGGGTACACACTGTATAGGAAAGACAGGCAGGACAGAAGAGGCGGAGGGGTAGCACTATACATAAGAAATAGTCTTGAAACCCAGGTGTTAAATCTGGAAAAAGAAAACAACGATGAATCAATATGGGTCAGAATAATGGACAAAAATTTTTACAAAGGAGGACACAGACAACATGCCCCACATGTAGACCGGTTCCTATCCAGTTTTAAATAACTTTAGCATAACAGAGGCAGAAGTTTTAAAGGGACTAGGAGCTCTTAAATTAAACAAATCCCCTGGGCCGGATGAGATCCTCCCAATAGTACTCAAAGAAATGAAAGAAGTTATTTACAAACCGCTAACCAAGATCATGCAACAGTCTCTTGTCACGGTTGTACCGACAGAATGGAAAATTGCAAACGTAATACCGATCCACAAAAAGGGAGACAAAACCGAACCAGGTAACTACAAACCAATAAGTATATGTAAACTTATGGAAACTATAATAAGATCCAAAATGGAAAATTACTTATATGGTAACAGTATCCTGGGAGACAGTCAGCATTGTTTTAGGAAAGGGAGATCATGTCTAACTAACCTGCTTGACTTTTTTGAGGATGCAACATCGACAATGGATAATTGCAAAGCATACGACATGGTTTATTTAGATTTTCAGAAAGCTTTTGACAAAGTCCTGCATAAAAGATTAATTCTCAAACTGAACGCAGTAGGGATTCAAGGAAATGCATGCACATGGATTAGGGAGTGATTAACATGTAGAAAACAGAAAGTACTAATTAGAGGAGAATCCTCAAAATGGAGCGAGGTAACCAGTGGTGTACCACAGGGATCAGTATTAGGTCTTCTGCTATTCCTAATCTACATTAATGATTTAGCTCCTGGTATAGTAAGCAAACTTGTTAAATTTGCAGATGTCACAAAAATAGCAGGAGTGGCAAACACTGTTGCAGCAGCAAAGGTCATTCAAAATGATCTAGACAGCATTAAGAACTGGGCAGACACATGGTAAATGACATTTAATAGAGAAAAGTGTAAAGTATTGCATGCAGGCAAAAAAAATGTGCATTATAAATATCATATGGGAGATACTGAAATTAAAGGAGGGAACTATGAAAAATACCTAGGAATTTATGTTGACTCAGAAATGTCTTCCTCTAGACAATGTGGGGAAGCTATAAAAAAGGCCAACAAGATGCTCGGGTATATTGTGAGAAGTGTTGAATTTAAATCAAGGGAAGTAATGTTAAAGCTTTACAATGCATTAGTAAGACCTCACCTAGAACATTGTGTTCAGTTGTGGTCACCTCGTTACAAAAAGGATATTGCTGCTCTAGAAAGAGTGCAAAGAAGAGCAACCAGAATTATCCCGGGTTTAAAAGGCATGTCGTATGCAGACAGGCTAAAAGAATTTAATCTATTCAGTCTTGAGCAAACATTCAAAATCCTAAAAGGTGTAGATAATGTCGATCCAGGGGACTTTTTTGACCTAAAAAAAGAAACAAGGATCAGGGGTCACAAGTGGATCAGGGGCATTCAGAACAGAAAATAGGAGGCACTTTTTTACACCGAGAATTGTGAGGGTCTGGAACCAACTCCCCAGTAATGTTGTTGAAGCTGACACCCTGGGATCCTCAAGAAGCTGCTTGATGAGATTTTGGGATCAATAAGCTACTAACAACCAAACGAGCAAGATGGGCTGAATGGCCTCCTCTCGTTTGTAAACTTTCTTATGTTCTTCTTATGTTCTTAATTGGAAAGGTGCTGGGGCCCAAGATTCACACAATTCTTGCTTCTAACTTGGCGCCTTTTTTTGATCGCTTCATTCCACTTTATCGCTCCACTTGAAATGCTCTTTGTATGACTTGAAGTGACTGAGACACACACTCACACACTGAGACACACACACAGATACACTCACACTGAGACACACACACTGACACACGCACACACTCTGAGACACACACAGACACTCTGAGACACACATACACTGAGACACTGAGACACACACACTGAGACTCACACACACACTGACACACACACACTCTGAGACACACACAGACACACTGAGACACACACACACTGAGACGCACACACACACTGAGACGCACACACACACTGAGGCACACACACACAAACTGACATACACACACACTGAGACACACATACACTGAGACACACACACACACTGACACATACACACACACACTGAGACACACACACACACACACACACTGAGACACACACACTGTGTGTGTGTCAGTGTGTGTGTCTCAGTGTGAGTGTATCTCTGTGTGTGTCTGTATGTGCCTCAGAGTGTGTGTGTGAGTGTGTATCAGTGTGTGAGTGTGTGTCTCAGTCACTTCAAGTCATACAAAGAGCATTTCAAGCGGAGCGATAAAGTGGAGCGAAGCGATCAAAAAAAAGGGGCCAGGAAGCAAGAATTGTGTGAATCTTGGGCCCCAGCACCTTTCCAATTGTGCCTATTTGCTTGATGCTTGACAAGATTGGCCTAATTGCTTCTCCTAACTTGGACTTTTGTGTTTGATATCACCCCTTTAAACGGCTGTTGCGTTTTTCTAACTTGTTTTTTTACATTGACAATGTTTTTGTTATAGATTTTATATACAGCAGGTGGAGAGACAACTCAAAAAAGAAAAGATAATGGCTGTTTTTTGTAAAACGCAAATAAAGCTCAGTATATAGAAACCTTTACAATGTACAGACAGACGGTATAAATAAATGTGTTGCCCTTTTAGACACCTGATCTAAAATAAAAAAACTAATTTAAAAAAATGCCCCCACAAACAACACCTGCTTAAAAAGGGTTATAATTTTCAAATGCTACGAGATTATTTTAGTTCAACCAAAACAAGGAAAGGAGGGTTTAAATGGTAGGGGTATGTGTTAATAAATAACCACACACAAGTCCAGTCACACTGTGTTTCAATACTTTGTATTTAGCAATGATAGGGTAATGCATGTGGAAACCCCATACCTGCATTCAATTTTACAAATATATTTACAAGCACAGTACACATATACACAAATAACTGCTCTTGTTGCCATCTCCCTCGTGTAGTCCAGGGCTCGTCAGGGCTCTCACTCGCTCACCAGCAGTGTTGTTGTGTACGGAGTGCCTCTGTCTCTCAGCCTTCCCCCTTCCACCACGTCTCCGACTCTCCCTGTAGTGCAGTTCCCATCCCAGAGAAAAAAGCAACACATTACCCTGCAGCCTGTGTATTTTTGTTTCGGTTTTGATTTCTATTTCTGTTTTGTCCCGTCTCTGCCTAGACTTGTGTCTTCCACCATTCAGCCCCCTGCTGTTCCACACTGACCCCTTATGTACCCCAGATCCCGCCTCTATCAATCCGTCACAGCCAATCACTATTCGATTACATTTCTGACCTAATCCGGCTTTGACATCAGTGTAACCTGGAGCACCTGTGCTTCCGCCCTTCCCAAGATGGCTGTCACAACTGGACTTTGGGGTAAATATTGAAAGATCTTGCAAATGTTCTCATCTTTCTCGCAGCTCTGCTTGCGTTGCGACTGTTTTGCGTAAAATCGCAAGTGAGTGAAATCTAAAAGAGTTGCGGAGAAACTGCAATTATCTCAGCGCTACAGAAATTAATAAATTAACATGAATTAACACAGGAAATCAACCGCAACTCTTTCGAGGTATATAACCATCGCAAGTTTTTGCAAAATGAAGACGCATTATTTGTGCTTGACGAGGCATAGCCCCAGCACCTCTTCAGCTGTGAAAGTTAAACATGTCATTAAATATTTTGCTCTCAAATGCATTTTCTTACAATTCTCAACACAGTTTCATCCATTCTGCAAGTTCTTGCGTGCGCTAAACACAGACAGTCAACTGCCAGGGACATTTAATTACTTTACCATTTACGTGCCATAAAGATGACACTGGCTGCGAAAGAAGGACTGCGACTCTATTGTCATTTTTGATACACAAATGAAATAAGCTTAATTGATTTGAACAATATAAGCAAATCCCTACACTACTTGCCTTGATTGAATGAGTAGTACACAACAAGCTTCAATATGAAAACTGAACATTAATTTCAATAAACAACACGTTTTTAAAGAAAACAAATATTGTAGCCTACTTCACTAAAGTGAAAACTGGCTTCTGTTACTTTTAAATACCACTGCTTCCTATTATACTGCTGCTTAATAACAGGAACAACATTTTATTCAGGGTTAGTGTTGAACTTAAACACATTCATGCCTGCCTGTCCCCTTACCCCCACGCAGGAGCATTGCCCTGCTAACCTCCCCTATTCAAAAAATATATTATTATTATTATTATTTATTTCTTAGCAGACGCCCTTTACCAGGGCGACTTACAGTCGTAAACAAAAAATACATTTCAAGAATCACAGTACAAGTATTAATACAATTAAGAGCAAGATAAAATATAATGACTTCAGTTCTAGTAAGTACAAGTATATGACAAAATACGATTCAATATCGGAGCAGATAACAGTGTCAGTGATAGTTACATCAGGATACGATTAAATGCAAAATACTACAGATTGAATAACACTTGTGGCAGATTACAGTTCAGTACTCTGTAAAGTACAGGATTAAATGCAGTAAAATAGGGAGCAGATAAGTGCAAGTAAAGCGCATTAAGGAAGAGTGATAAAGTGTCCAGAGGGAAAAGAGGAGTTCTACAGGTGCTGTCTGAAGAGGTGAGTCTTGAGGAGGCGCCGGAAGGTGGTCAGGGACTGGGCAGTCCTGACATCTGTAGGAAGGTCATTCCACCACTGCGGGGCGAGGGTGGAGAAGGAGTGGGCTCTGGAGGCAGGGGAACGTAGAGGAGGTACAGCCAGTCTTCTAGTGCAGGAGGAGTGGAGAGGTCGAGTGGGTGTGTAGGGAGAGTTGAGGGTCTGGAGGTAGCTGGGTGCAGTCTGGTCAAGGAATCAGTAGGCGAGTCCAAGAGTCTTGAACAAGAGTCTTGAACTTAGTAGTGATTGGGAGCCAGTGGAGTGAGTGGAGCAGTGAAGTAGCGTGGGAGAAGAGAGGCAGAGAGAACACAAGGTGAGCAGCAGAGTTTTAGATGAGCTGGAGCGGACGGGTGGCGGACGTAGGGAGGCCAGCCAGGAGGGAGTTGCAATAGTCTAGACGGGAGAGTACCAGGGCCTGTACAAGGAGCTGGGTGGCGTAGTTGGTGAAGAAGGGTCAGATTCTTCGTATGTTGCTCAGGAAGAATCGGTAAGTGCGTGTCAGAGTGGAGATGTGCTGGGAATACGAGAGGAA
Source organism: Acipenser oxyrinchus oxyrinchus (assembly GCA_030684275.1). NCBI lineage: Eukaryota > Metazoa > Chordata > Actinopteri > Acipenseriformes > Acipenseridae > Acipenser > Acipenser oxyrinchus. The sequence goes on from CM060285.1 coordinate 8,430,056, forward strand.
GGGGTCCAGGGTGACTCTGAGGTTCTTAGCTGAGGAGGAGGGAGAGAGTGTGGTAGATTCCAGAGGCATGGCGATAGAGAGATCAGAGGGGGGGAGGAGGAGGGAAAGAAAAGGAGGTCGGATTTAGAGAGGTTGAGTTTGAGGTGATGTGAGTGCATCCGGGAAGAGATAGCAGACAGACAGGTAGAGATATGGGAGGGGATGGTGGAGTCAGAGGGGGGGAAGGAGAGGAAAATCTGAGCATCATCAGCATAGAAATGGTATGAGAAACCATAGGATGCGATGAGGGGGCCCAGGGAGCAGGTGTAGAGAGAGAACAGGAGAGGACCCAAGACTGACCCTTGGAGGACTCTTGTTGAGAGGGCGAGGTGTGGAGGTTGCTCCATGCCAGGTTACCTGGTAAGTGCTGTTGGAGAGGTAGGAGGAGAACCAGGCCAGAGCAGTGCCAGAGATTCCCAGTTCAGCGAGAGAGGATAGTGGTATAGAGTGATCGACAGTGTCAAAGGCAGCAGAGAGGTCGAGGAGAATTAGGACAGAGGAGAGAGAGGCAGCTCGGGCAGAGTTTAGTGAGTTAGTGACAGACAGGAGGGCGGTTTCAGTGGAGTGAGCAGAGCGGAAGTATGTACAGTATTTATTTATTGTTTGCAATCTCCATAAATTGCAGGTTCTGTTGCATTCACAGCACTGATAATGTTAGACATAGCTAGATATTACTACAGCGTGGACCATGGGTCAAACCAATGTTTGTGTAGGGTGCGTGTATGTTTTGTTTTTTGTTTTTTTAATCAATGCCGGCCAGCTGGAGTCATCTGAATGCCTTTCCACTTTTTATTTCATTTTAAGCCGTTTACAACGAGAAAAAAATGGGGACGGGCAAAATACATAGTTGTCGTCTGTACGCTCCCCCACCAAAGAGCGGAAGGCACTGCTCCCTCCGCCCTACGGGTTACGTGCCTATGTATACAGGCACATTTCTTTTTTTTGTCCTGAATTTGCCTTTAATTTATTTTTCTGCACATACTACTGCTTTGCATATATGATGTAGAATACGTAATTATAAAATCTAACACTAGTACGTACAATACTCTTTCAAATAAACTTGTTATGATTTTGAATGTGCGCTTCTTAAAAACGGTATTATTGTCATTGCTTGCGCCCCGACACCTCTTTCTTTACAAATTAAGCACTGGTAATTAGTATTGTTTAAAATAAACTACAAATAAATTAAATGTTTGAGTTGGAAATAAACCAAAATGTTATGATGTTTAATCAAAGGATAAATCGACTAAGGACTTCTTCAGTAGACAAGTCAATGAATGTTATACATCTGTATATTCTGCCAGCAGAATATTTCCTCTTTTTCTGTTGCTCTGCTAGCATTTGCAAATATTGCTGTCTAAAAGCTATGTTAAATGGAAACAGAGATTGTACTTCCTGCGAAATAACTAAGAGGAGTGTAACCTGTCTTATGTGATTTCCATGCAACATTGTGATTTGCGAGCAATTTAACTTTTCAATTTAGCTCGTGGTGGTGAACTTGCGGGATTATTCATGACACCTCCCCCAAATTTGTGGGAAAACCACTTGCGAAAGAGCAACCCACAAACCCAGTTTTTCCAATGCTGCATCTATTTTGAATTTCACTCAGAAACGCTACTTTTTTTGCAAAAAGGACTTGCAGAAAAAATCTCTACAACTCCCCTTGTGACACACGCAAGACGTTTAAATATTTGGCCCTTTATGCTTAAGGCATGTTCCATCTTGGTGAGACCCTGCAGGGGGCCCCCTCTAGTGCCTCCACCTGTCTGGAGGCCAGATTTCACTCCTTTCATCTCTCATCACCCTGCTACAGAGGTCTTGAATTTAAAGACGTCGCAAGAAAAAGTACCCTGTTTAACAGCACAAGAAACCCCTTACCTTTGTTAAGATAAAACACTGTCCTCTTACAGGAGGGATACTTTACTATTCCTGTGCTTTTTAACAAAATGCACAGTGGAAGAAAGCAGTAGCTGATGGCCCCTCCTCCTTCTCCCCTGGATTGGCTCTCTACCTCTATACTTGAGATTGACTGTAACCACTGCAGTATTGGAACCATGAGCTGTTTAAAAAAAAATGCTGTATTAATTGAACTCAGGAAAGTACTTGTTACAAGTACTCGTTTGTACTCGGAGCTCGGCACGGGCCTGGCAAACATCATACATTAGTAAATGAAATATAAAAAAAGCAATAGAAATGAATCTAGTTTCTCTGTGCTAAACTCAGACACCACCCACAAAGTTAATTTGGTACTCTATTAATTTGTTTTGTTTTCAAACCGTTTTTTAGAGCATTCTGTGTTGCTTATTAGATGGAGAGCACGCTTTTATTTCTACAGAGGTTAATTACACAATTTGTGAATGTAAATGTTACATCTTTGAGTTGGTTCTTTGTGTAAAGTGTACAGTTTGGTTTACTGAAGTTCACAAATATTTGTAATCATGGAAGCCTTTGTGGACACAGAGGGTTAATAATGTACACAGTTTGTGGTTTAACGGTTTTGCAATGTTTTTTTTCTAGTTAAGGAAAACCAAAGAGGAGACGATATGTGTCTACTGGAAATACAAAGGGAAGGAAAGCTCTTGGTCCACCGAAGGCTGCACAAAGTTACACTCCAACCAAACACACACTGTGTGCAGCTGTGACCACCTCTCCAGCTTCGCTGTATTAATGGCACGAGATGAATCACAGGTATTTACATCACACAAATGAAACAGTAGTTCTTGGATAAATATTAATATTCCAACAGGTACGTGTTTAGAGGAAGAATCCAATTCATTATCGCAAGAAGCAGCAAATGTAATCTGTTCCTGGAGTCTAGCCAGTTACCTTACACAGAAATCATTTTCACAGCAACTGCACAACCTTGAAAGTCAATAGCAACCAAGTGTGTTCTTACTTGTAATAATTAAAATCAGTTCAATACAAAAACAACAGGGTTTATCAGTAATGTAACTAATAGTTGAGACACATTGTTCCATATTTTCAAAGACCAGCTTTTAATTAACTATTTTTTTTTTTTAAAGAGAAAATTCCATGTAAAAGACATAACACTGAGAAGCCATTACGTCCCAATCACCACATTTTAAAGAATGTTTTTTTAGTTTGAATTTCATGAAATATTTTTTGAGATGATTTTGTGAATTCATATGAATTTGTAGCCATTGAGTGGGTACAACATTTTTACTTTACCAAACTGCAGTCATTAAACCACGAATATCCTTACACCTTCACCTCAGGCCATATGAGCCATACCTAGCTATATGCAGATTTATATATATATATATATATATATATATATATATATATATATATATATATATATATATATATATATATATATATATATATATATATATATATATATATATATATATATATATATATATATATATATATATATATATATATATATATATATATATATATATATATAGTTTTAGAGAACAATCCCAAGAATGCCTCACATATTCCCAAGTGGCCATTTTTAGAAACTCCAAAACTTTGATTAAAATGTTATTGTGTTTTTTCAGATGCAAGAAAATGTTGCCTTGACAGTGATCAACTACATTGCAGTGATCGCATCCCTGGTCTGCCTCAGCCTGGCTATGTTTACATTCATATTCTGCCGTTCAATCCTAAAAGCTAACACCACCATTCACCTGCACCTGAGTGTCTGTCTCTTCCTGGCTCACTTCCTGTTTCTAGTTGGGCTGTCCAGAACCGAAAAGAAGGCGAGTCACTGCCTGCAGTGCAGGGTTGAGGTTGTGTCGATACAGAGGAGTTTTCAGGTTACAAAACAAATGGGAAACTGTACAATAGAAGACTTTAAAAAGCATGTGCTTTGACTGTATAGTTTGTAGCTATGCCAGATTAAAGGTTAGTTTAGTTTTCCACATAATGCTGATGGGGTGTTTTCCTGCTTGAGTGTCTGCTGTTACAGTAGATCAACATCTACGATGAATAACTTGTAAGGCATGACAAAAACTTGCAGAAACAGGGAGCATAGCTTTCCAGATTTAGCATTGCCTCAACTTGCAACCACACTCAAATGAAAGGTAACATGACCTTTGTGAATCGGGGGGTTGTGGTCTGAAAACTTCTTTCGATCTCACCAGCATGGAGAACAAAAAGGCAAACAGAATGTTAGGTTACATGGACAAAACAGCAGTATTCAAGCCTTGGTAGTTTTAGTTAGACCATGCTAGAATACTGTGTGTTGTTCAGTTCACCGCACTATGAATAAAAGAAGACACTTGAGAAGGAGCAGAGAAGGGCAATCAGGCTGATCCCCTGAAATAATTAGTTTTGTAATGACAGACTTTTTCTGGATGCGTTCACTTCTATCAACCAACGTTCTCACCACCTGCGTTTGTCCCACATTGAAGCTAGTCACTCCTGCCTTTCTGCAGTCTATGGTATCATCACACGGGATGCTGTATATCTCTTAAGCCTCAGCTGACCTGCCCCTCTGCATGTCCTTTCTCAGGTGCTGTGTGCAGTCATAGCTGGGCTCCTGCACTACCTCTTCACGGCCAGTTTTGCCTGGATGTGCCTGGAGGAGTGCAGCTCTACCTGCTGGTGAGAAACCTGAAGGTGGTGAAGTACAGCAGCAGGCAGGGGCTGCGAAGGAGGTACCTGCTGCTGGCTGGGTACGGCTCTCCTGCTCTCATCGTGGCTGTGTCTGCTGGAGTCTTTCCAGGGGGGTATGGGACCGACACATTGTGAGTATTAATTCAACCTCTTTATCTTTAACAGGTGCTGTGTGATAATGTAATAACCAAACATTATATTGTCTAAATCCCATCATTAGCATACGATTCTCACAACTCTCTTATAGTTCGCTCTTAATGTTTACAAACGGGTTTAGCATTGTTCAAAATGTGTGTGTTGAATATACAGAGACTATACAGAGAAGTGGTGTCTATTAACTTACAAGCTAGCAAACAATCTAACGTCTGGTTACACAGACCCCAGTTAGTACTGATTGTGGACTACCTGACCTAAAATAACAATACAGTAGGTCGTCCAAGATGAGTGCTAATCAGGGCCTGTGAAACCAGCCGCAAATGTTATAGCTTTTTATTCTTTGACATAATAATTGTTTTTTGTTTGTAGTGCACTTGGATTTTCTTGTATAAACTGTGCTCCAGTTCCTGTTGGAACTAACCCTTATAAAAGCACAGCAGTGTAATAAAGCACAGTGAAAGCATTGCAAAGCATATTAAAAAACTAGGGTAAACTATAGTAAATGCATAGTATAATCATAGGAAACCCATAGTAAAAGTAAAAATAAACGTTTACAAGGGAAAGTAGTGTAGGTGTAATCGTTACTGTTATTGTGCTCCTCAGTTGCTGGCTGAGTCATGACAGAGGATTTGCCTGGAGTTTTCTTGGTCCTGTTTGTGTCACAATCACTGTAAGTAGATATCCATGCCGTGTAGATGATGTATGTACAATCTCAAGTGTGACAGACAGCCTCCACATACCCACAGATTATGAGGTGCTCTCTATAATCCTGTGTCAAAGAATGTCCAGAGCAACTTTAATCACAACTGGACAGACAAAGAGTGGCATAGAGTATGGACGTCCGCCTCCACTATTTCACACTGAAAAAATGAACAAGAAACTTGGGCCAAGAAAATGAGCACCTCATCCCTGAGCCCTGCCCCTGTGTACCATCGTGCCCATCCAGTGTTGAATGAAAGCCTCTCTCAAGACTCCATGTATCCTTATTTAATATTTAAACAATGGTGGTGTTCACAGTACATCTGACACTGTTTATACCAACTGAATAGACCTTTTGAATTCTGTTATTATAATTGCTTGTTCTAGTTTTGTAAAATGAACAGGTGTTGCAGAGATTTAAACTGCACACACCTTTGCCCCGCAGGTAAACACCATTCTCTTCATTGCAATTCTCTGGACTTTGAGATCGAAAATGAGTGGCCTCAACACGGACGTGTCCAAAGTGAAAGACACCAGGTGAGTATCTCTGTCTACTTTTGAAGTACGCTGCTGAATTCTGTTCTCTGGTACATCATCAATATTGAACCATTTCTTTTTCATAGAAACAAAAACCTTAAAATGTACAAATAGGACTCTGAGCAGTGACGTGCTGTGACAAAATGGACTGGGGTAGCAGAGTCGTCGCAACGCCCACCCCCCTTCTTTTTAAAGTGGTAGCTACCTGTAAGCCACAGATACCTTTCATAATTTGAATTTTGAAAGTGCCGAGTTTATCCTTTCCCTTCCTGTGTCAGCTCGGGGATCTGTGGTGTATATCTCCCTTTTTTTAACAATCTCCAATTTTTCAGAGAAAGTTCTCCTTGAAAAAGGATTCGTAACCAAATCGACTATGATGTCTCCGTTTTCTCACATTTTTTTTATTTTAGTGTAAAATAAAATTCGAAATAAAACCCAGCTATCCTCCTAACTGTAGTGCTAAGTCAGGAATATTCATTTTTTGGGTTGCTCACTAATGATTGGTCAGCTGTCAGAGCTTTGACTTTCCCATTGGTTGCTAAGGCAGGGCCTTCAAGTGAGGCAGAGAATACCCTGGGAGATTTATGGCCCGCCTCTTCTCACTCCTGATTGGTCGCCTGTCATAAAAAAAGGACATTCTTCGATGCGCCTATTGGTTAAACTCACTCAAGACCTTCAACTGAAATGGAGAATACCCTCAACTGTTTTTTTTCTAGCGTCGGTCGTTGTTTTAGACTTATGCAGGGGAAATGCAGATCTCTTATTGGCTGATCACATCCCCTTCAGGAAACCCCTAGACTCTTAAAAAACCTCTAGTAAACCCTGTATGTCATCTTGGATAAAGGCGTCAGACAAATGAACAAATAATAATTAGAGTAGTATGTTTCATAGTATAAGCAAGCACACTGTATGCAAGTGAGTGAGGCAGCGTAAAGTCATTTGACTGACGGTTTACTTGGCACTGTCTGGTCAGCAGAGAATACCTTGAAGGTCCTGGCGGCACACCACTGACTCTGAGCAATACAAAGCTACACAGAGCTGGGAGATGCATGCTACTAATGTAATGGGGGCACCCTTTTATGTTATGTAATACAGGGCCATTAGCAGATTTACTAACAACACAGGCCGACACTAGGGTACCAACTGCCTTTTATTTTTTTAAAAATGTAACCACCCCCCCCTCCCTAAAATCTCTTTTTTTTCCCTGCCTTAAAGACATATTACCCCTTACTTGCCACACTAAGGTACCCTACTGTAAATAGTTTTGTTGCTCCAGTGATTTATATTCTTTTGGGTGCCACATTCTATTGTGGTTACCTTAAGTGAATGTATCTATTTTTTGTACTACACCCCCTGTAAAAGGTTGTGGAAGTCCACCATTTTCACTGTCTAGATCCGCCCACTATAACCCTGCAGCTCAGCTGTGTGACAGTCACATTCACTAGAACTGCATTCTGCTGGACCATACGATGTAGCGTCTTGAGAACTAAAAGATCTACAGTACAACATCAGGGGACCAGGGATAATATTAGTGCACCTTTAAAGTGAGCAGTAATAATTGTTGTGGTCATTGATATTATCAGTAAAGGTTTTTAAAGCCTTTTTAAAGGTTAGTATTATACACCCTGTGGCAGGATAACATGTGCTCCGTGAATAAGTGAATGTCCACACAGTAGTTTATCTCCCAAAAGAACGTCCGTATTTATTTAAGTTACACACAAATAAAGTTGCTTAATCCACAATCCTCTGTGCATGAAAACTGCTCCTAGACTCACGGGGAATGTGGTGCTTGGGTCCGTGCTGTACTGTGCAATGGGGTAGTGATCTGGGGGTACGTGCTGGTTCAGTGGCGGCAGCTCTCAAACTCCTCAATCCTCCTCCGCAACAAGACAAGCACAAACAATAACAAAACAAACACGCACATGCTCCAGCTGGGAATCATGTCTCAGCGTCCAATCACCGCCTGTCCCACAGCTGACCACAATGGAGTTGTTCAGCAATTTTGCAGCTACACGCTTGCCCCAAAATGGCCGACTTCCGGTTACCACCTACCATTGAGTCCACCGATCTATGGGAAAACGTACTACCCCCCTAACACAGCGCATCTGGTGGTCGGGATTCCTTCTCTCCCGTCACACACCCATATGAATAGGAGTCTCAGCTTGGTTGAAAGTTAAAACAATCTGTATTATAAAAAACTAATTCTGTGGATTTGTGTTTCTTTAGACTGCTGACTTTCAAAGCCATTGCGCATTGCTTCATCATGGGCTGCAGCTGGATCCTGGGATTCTTTCAAGGATTGGAGTTCTTCAGATTTGTGTTTGTCATTATTAACTCACTGCAGGGTCCCTTTATTTTCCTGGTGCACTGTGTGCTAAACCAGCAGGTAAGAAGCCATTGTCTGCATCTACCTATGCCATGCTACTATCCAGTATTTTTCAGGGATATCCTTGAGTTGGATCACTGGTCCTGCAAGTTGCAATGACCATTATATACTGCTCTGCAACTATTACTGGGACTGATGAATAAATGCATTGGAAGTGAGGCATCTACGGGCAATTTTACCCCACCTGAATAGATAGTCATTCCATCCCATCCCATTTCATCGGTCCGTAGTACCCCACAAAGTAACTATTAACGGCCATGCAGAATTACTGAGTGTAATTTGTTTTTCATTATATCCCCAAAAATGGTTTGTGCAATGGTGACTGCCAGGACAGGAAGCACGCTCAATGGGTTTCTGCAGAGTGACTGGTAATACTGGTACCACAGTCAATACAATATCAGTCTTTTCAGTCAATGTTGTAGAAACCCATGTTCCCCAGCCTGGGGACTGAACGTCACGCTGGCACATTGTTGATTCATTTTCATTATCACCAGGTGAGAATGGAGTATAGGAAATGGTTTGGACACATCTACAAACAGAAGGACAGCTCAGAGCTTACATCTTCTACAGTTCCAATGGAAACGCTAACGGTGAGACATGAATACTGGCATAAAAAACACCGAAAATTGAAATATCCATGCGGTTTTATTGTTATTTATTTCTTAGCAGACGCCCTTATCCAGGGCGACTTACAATAGTAAGCAAATACATTTCAAGTGTTACAGTACAGGTAATACAATAAGAGCAAGGTTTCTTTCAGTTTATCTCTCCATCTATCCATGGTGTAAAGACCACTATAAGCTGGTAAGAGATAGTGATGGGTTTCAGACAACACCAGTCAAAAACTGTAATATGCTGGTTAGTTAAACTGTAACCTGAGAATACAGTACCTTGCATAAGCATTCACCCCCCTTGGGCTTTTCCACATTTTGTAGTGTTACAACCTGGAATTAAAATGGATTTAATTAGGATTTTTTGTCACTGATCTACACAAAATAGTCCATAATGTCGAAGTGGGGAAAAAAACCTACATATTTTTCAAAATTATTTACAAATAAAAAACTGAAAAGTCTTGATTGCATAAGTATTCACCCCCTTTGCTGTGACACCCCTAAATAAGCTCTGATGCAACCAATTGCCTTCAGAAGTCACATAATTAGTTGAATGGAGTCCACCTGTGTGCAATTAAAGTGTCACATCTAAACAAACAGCATCATGAAGACCAAGGAGCTATCAAAACAAGTCCTGGATACAGTTCTGGAGAAGCACCAATCAGGGTTGGGTTATAAAAAAATATCCCAAACTTTGAACATCCCCCAGAGCACCGTTAAATCCAGATTTGTGTTTGTCATTATTAACTCACTGCAGGGTCCCTTTATTTTCCTGGTGCACTGTGTGCTAAACCAGCAGGTAAGAAGCCATTGTCTGCATCTACCTATGTAATGCTACTATCCAGTATTTTTCAGGGATATCCTTGAGTTGGATCACTGGTCCTGCAAGTTGCAATGATCATTATATACTGCTCTGCAACTATTACTGGGACTGATGAATAAATGCATTGGAAGTGAGGTATCTACGGGCAATTTTACCCCACCTGAATAGATAGTCTTTCCATCCCATCCCATTTCATCAGTCCGTAGTACCCCACAAAGTAACTATTAACGGCCATGCAGAATTACTGAGTGTAATTGGTTTTTCATTATATCCCCAAAAATGGTTTGTGCAATGGTGACTGCCAAGACAGGAAGTACGCTGAATGGGTTTCTGCAGTGTGACTGGTAATACTGGTACCACAGTCAATACAATATCAGTCTTTTCAGTCAATGTTGTAGAAACCCATGTTCCCCAGCCTGGGGACTGAACGTCACGCTGGCATATTGTTGATTCTTTTTCATTATCACCAGGTGAGAATGGAGTATAGGAAATGGTTTGGATGCATCTACAAACAGAAGGACAGCTCAGAGCTTACATCTTCTGCAGTTCCAAAGGGAAACCTAACGGTGAGACATGAATACTGGCATCACAAACACCCAAAATTGAAATATCCATGCGGTTTCTTTCAGTCTATCTCTCCATCTATCCATGGCGTAAAGACCATTATAAGCTGGTAAGAGGTAGTGATGGGTTTCAGACAACACCATAGCAAAAAAAACTGTAGCATTTTCTGGACTTGAACATGCCAAAAACTATTTTGGTGTCTTCAAAAACTGTTACAGATGTTTCGGCTTCACCTGTTCAGGGTAACAAATGTGATCAAGATCACCCAAAATATTCAAGTTTTTCAAAACAACTTTTCAAGCATCATCCATCATAATCAATAACAGTTAATACACAATAACAATTCTAATAACATAAAACAACGTAATGAATCCACTGCTATTCCCAGAGTCACAGCAATCAAACTAGAACTCCCAACATGCTTTGCATCTGCTGTGATGATTCTGAACCCTACAGGTGAGACGAGCTCTGACGCTGTTCTTGTGAACCAGCCTGGCTCTCCAGTGCAGTGGTTAGACACTCTGGGAAGTGTGTGTCCGTCTCCACTCTAGGACATTAGCACACTATAATTAGGGACCTACCTAAATCGCGATTTTGCGGATTTTGCGGAAATCATGAAATTGAGGGGTCACCGCGAAATTCACCTCTTAGGGGCCAATGCATTCAAACAAATACAGAGAGGAAAATAAAGAAAACTTGTTTAAATGAACTACTGCACAACGCAAGTGACGCAAACTACGTATCTTCCTTCTGCAGATAGCCCTTTTTTATTCCTTCGCGGTCCTGTGTGCATTGCACTTAAGCAAAAAACAAACAAACAAAAAATGTCCACAAGTAACATTTACAAAATAAATTCTCCAAAGCAGTTAACTTGCAGATGCAAGTTATACAGATGTGGAAATCGATTAGAAACAGCCCAAAAACTCGGTTACACAAGGGCATCTGGCATACTTTAATAAAGTCAATGTATGCAGCACGTTCGTTGTCATGTTATTTGTCCCATCCAATAATCTATTTTATTAGTACGTGGCTATTCGGGTCTAAAATTCCAACTGTAAGCAGCAGGTTGAAGCGAGGTGGCTGTGCTGGATCGTTTTAGTACTGATTTAATTTGCAGACAGGAATACTCCTTGTCTGCGCTGACTTTGCAGTTTGGTTTCTGAAAGCTGAGTATTTTACATTCTGTTCAGCAGCCTCTGAAGTAGCCTTTTGTTTAATGTGTGATTCTGAAGCTAAATAGCGATCGATCGTATTTTCTCCAAATACACATTAAGATATGGAAAACAATTACCTCAGTCTGCATGTAGTTTCTTTGGGAAATAACTTAAAACGATCATCAGTCGAAATATACTTTGCTTTTCTTGTCGTCCATTTCTACTATTTTCCCTCCAATGCTGAAAACTAGATTTTAGCGACCTAAATCAAAACAATGCAGCACCAACTTTGTCCCGCCCCCTCCTGTCCAGTACAGGTCACATAAAAGCAGTAAAGACGCACTGATAGGCTGATTAAAACTTTATCATTTGAATAGTAAACAAGAATCAGTATCATCTGGACTAACTCATCTTTATTTGTCTTCTTCAGGGTGGAACCACAACAAAGACTGAGCAATAACTGCAGCTCTTAGCTCAGAGGAGTACATGTGCAATGGAGTAAAGAAAGTCAATCGACATCCCTGTTAAAGTATGGGTGGGAAATTGCCCCTCTAAAATGCAACATTTATATTTAGGCAAAAATCTAACAGGTTTTATATATTTCTTTTTTTATTTTTTGTCCAAATCTGCAATATTTTAAACTTTTCTCTATTTTGAACCAAGCTGATTTTTTACAGGTGATAACATAAGGTCACATTGTGATAAGTTGCCTATCCACAAAGTGTGAATGTCTCCATTACATGCCCACCTTCATGGCACCTATCCTTTGCAGGCTTTGGGCACATTTATTAACTTATTTATGTTATACTTCAGTTGATGTATTGCTTTTTCTGAAAAATACAAAAATGTAGAATAAACCTGCTTACCTACTTGTTTTGATACACATTGGTATGTAAACTTGATGTTTACATTAATGATGCTCTGCACCTTTGAATTTCAAATGCCAAGCCTTCGTTTGTTTTCACCACCAGTTAGGCTCAGACAGGGAGGCTTGCTTACTTGCTTGCTGACTGTCCCTCAACACAAACAGATCTGTTTATGCATTTTAATACACACTGATGCCTGCAATTACTGTACTGTGGTTTACTTTATTACTTCCTTCACTGACTTTAAAATTGGAACCAACTTGTTTTTTGTTTAGTTTTTTCATACGCAGTCTCTTTGTTGTTACGGTCCAATCCAGCCAGTCTCTACCCCAGCATTCAGTACCAAAGACCCGGGCTCTCGCCGTAGCCGACCAGATCGAGAGGAAAAAAAACATCAAAAGAAATTGATTAACATTTAATGTATATGATTTTGTTTACTTTCTGACAGTGTTAGACTAATGTATAATTAGTGCTGTATTTTTTTCACTGTAAACATTGGCTTATTTCATGGCATTTCAGTCTAAAAATAGGAATTTCAAGATATTGAATGATTAAACATAATATTTCAAAATTCATAATTTTCTCTAGTTATTATATAACAGTTGTTCCTAAATGTTGAAATGTGTACCTGAAAAACAGTAAATGCTTCATTGTAGAATATTTCGATTTTTATGTCCAAGTTTTAAAGACATGCTATTCTCACCATCAGTGAATTATCAAACAAAATAAAATCAAAAATACATGTAAAAATAACAACAGGCATGTGAAATGTTCCCTTCTTCTACTGGACAGAGCGATCTTTAGCAGAAATGTTTCCAATCTTTGATGCAGCTGTTGTCTTTTTCATTTAAGGAAGTCGTGCAGCTCTATGCAGTGTGTTCAATCATTTACCGGAAGCAAACTAAACCAGCTGCCAAGTTCCTAGCAGTGTAACAGGTAGTGCGTCAATAAGGCAAAATGTGCTGTATTTATTCTGAAGTGATAAAAAAGATCTATATGCTATTCCAAGCAGTTCTTTATTAACAACTGAGAAATGTTGAAAGTAGCCCTGGCAAGCTTCATTGACCAAATAGAAAAAAAACAAATTAATAATATAATCATACAGTACAAGGGTGTAAGACAGCAGGGAGGGGGTTAAATCAAAGGGGTTTAGAGAACTCTTCATTTTTTTATTTGACACCATTTATTCAATGTTTCAAATTACTGCCACTTGCAGGTGACTCATAAAATAATATTATGTAATAATTTAGCTGTTTTATAAGCAGTGTTATAAAAAAAAAACTACTGAAACTACGACAAAGTAAAAAAAACACAGCCCTTTGCAAAAAATGTAATCCATAAATAAATAACAAAGCCCTTTGTAAAGGATAGAAAGATTTTTTTAATCGTTTACACTTTTGTTATTTTCATGTTTGGTGATCGGATAGATGATTTTTTTTAAGCTTAGACTTCTCTGTCCCTTAGCAGTAAGATAAGATTCAATTCATGTTCCACTAGCCTTAAGCACAGTAACATCTATCATGGGTACCTACCAAGAACAAATTTGTACCCCAAAATCTATTAAATTAGCATAGCTGGGAATTCATGCTAGTGGTCTCCTGTATTATTGCTGTGGTCTATCAACCTCAGCACCAGGCTTGAGTGACCGTGTACAGAGTTGAAGTAAAATCTCTTAAACTAATTCATGTTGGTTCCATGAATTTGTTCAATAAAACAAATATTGGGCTTAACATCAGAACGAAATTCCTGAAAGTTACAAAAATACCCGGGTGGATTAACAACTATTGAGGAATTTGTTGAACTGCTATGGAATACCGGTACACTGGATCCCCAATAACAAAAAATAGAAAAAACATTCTACTGGTGAGAGCCTTCCACTGTCCCTGCAGAATTAGAATTTATGTATTTATTATTATTATTAGAACATTGTGTAATGATAACCTATTATGTGTGGCTCATGGGATGGAAGCTAGGCCCCCTCTATCCTATCATCAATCAAATCTACTTTATTTAAACCATTAGCCACCCCTATGTAGTTGTCTTGTGTTTTTTCATTCTAGTATAAACCTAAGCAGATTGCAAGATTCACATCTTTTTTCTGATATAACCCTCCCCTAAAAATAGCATCTGTTGTACTCCTAGTTTATAGACTATTACAAAGAACAGACAGAAAAACCAAAAGAAAGAAGAGAAAGCATGTTGTAGCATAGTGCATTTTTTTTTTTACTATGTTCAAGACTCTCCGTAACAATAACCGGGGTTATTAACAAACAGAGAGTCCCTAAACATTTTTGATTATGCTCAAGATTCTCCATAATAATAACTGGAAGGTTATTAACAAACAGAGAGTCCCTAAACATATGCCAGAGTTTCATAATCAGTATACTATACACATATTACACTGAAAATTAACCCATCATAGTAGATGGCGAATGTGCCGGGCCCTATATTTCTGTTGGATTTCCAGACCGTGGTAGGTAGCTGTGTACATTCCATAATACACATGGGTCTATCTAATGGTTGCTTTTAATATTACAACGTATTCTAAAAAGCAATTTAAAGTTGTTTTTGAATCCAATAAAGGTTAGCACAGGCTGAATTGTAAAGGATTTATGGTTTTTTAGGAGCCTACCCATAAATGCACCTGTATTTGCATAATGGTTTCTATTAACATTACAGAGAACTCTAAAAACCTAGTTAATGTTATTTTTGAAGATAAAAAAATTGACCCCCCACGTTCTTTGTCTTAATGTGATTATTTTAAGTCCATACAAGACGTGGTTAGGTATAAGAATAATATTTTTTATGTTAAAAAACTGTATAAATGCGTCAGAATTAAGCATTCTGCATACTGCCATCTGCTGGTCGATTTTAATATTGCAGCTGCCACGACCTGAATATATACAACGTATTCTAAAAAACGATTTAAAGGTATTTTAGACGTTGATGAATGTTACCACGACATTATTTGACTTCATGCGAATATTTTAAGACCATACAAGACGTGGTTAGGATAAGAATAATATTTTTTTATGTTAAAAACTGTATAAATGCGGTAGGATTAGCCATACCGCAGACTCTGTCTGGAGTAGGCTTTTAATATACTAGCATCGATTTCCAATTATTTTCAAATAAATATCTAAAAAGCATGTTTGAAAGCGATAACCCTAATGTTTTTTTTAATAGAAATAAAAGTATTTTCGATAGCTTCAACTCTCCTACATCCGCGGACTGTAAAAAAGACGCAGTGTAACGAGGTTAATTAATCGTTCTGCGCACTGTATTCAAATGCGGCTAGACGCCTCTTTGAAATAATCAATCAATCGATGTAAGGGTTTTAATGGCTAAACTGTCTATGGTTTATGCCGCCTTCAGTTAACAGTATTTTAAAATCCTGTTATTTTAGACGTTGATAAATGTTACCACTACATTATTTGACTTAATACGAATATTTTAAGACCATACAAGCCATGTTTAGGTCTAAGAATAATCTTTTTCTGTTAAACTGTATAAACGCGGTAGGATTAGCCATACCGCATAACTTAACATGATATGGTCTGTATGTTATAATGTTCAAGATTTTACTGTATTTAACTAAGTATTTGCATTATTTTAACATATTAATTTTAGATCGTGAAACAAAATGACATACTTAAAATACCTTAAAATCTTATGAAACACCTTAGTGGGCTATTTCATCCCTGAAATGTTTTACACTGCACACCCCTGTTCGAATCTCTGGGCCATACTTTTTTTTTTTTTTGTTACGGTGTGTGCGCGCGCTTGTTCTTTTAGAAGACCCCTGTTTGAAACTCTGGGCTGTAATTTTTTTTTGTGTGTGTGTGTGTTACGGGTGTGTGTGTGTGTATTTTATGGTTAAATGCTGGGGTGTTTCTCAGAACTAGTAAGAAATTATAAAGGAAGCAAGTTATATTGTAATGTATTTTTTTGACTATGTTCGAGACCCTCCGTAACAATAACCGTGGTTATTAACAAACAGAGAGTCCATAAACATTTGTTACTATGTTCGAGACCCACCGTAACAATAACCGGGGTTATTAACAAACAGAGAGTCCATAAACATATGAAAGCGTTTCATCATCAGTGTATTATACACATATTACATTAAACAATAATCCATAACAGCATCCATTAAATGTGCTGGGGGCCCCACATTTCTGTTGGATTTCCAGGCCATGGTAGGTAACTGTGTCCATTCCATAATACACATGGTTCTATCTAATAGTTGATTTTAATATTACAACGTATTCTAAAAAATGATTTAAAGTTGTTTTTGAATCCAATAAAGGTTAGCACAGGCTCTGAAAACCTAGTTAATGTTATTTTTGAAGCTAAAAAATTTGACCACTACATTCTTTAGCTTAATACGTGATCAGGAATAAGGGTCGTCTTTTTCTGTTAAAACTGAATATATTTTGGGGTTTCTCAGGACTAGTAAAAAATTATAGAGAAAGAAGGATGAGGGTCTGTTTTTGACCAAGCAGCAGGGTTATGGGGAACAGGGTGAACAGACCCTGTCTTTTGGCCAAGAAGAAAAAAGCAGCCCTAGAGAAGAAAAGGTAAAAAAAACAGTTGTTTTTTTACTTAGTAAGAGATTTTTCTT
Source organism: Acipenser oxyrinchus oxyrinchus (assembly GCA_030684275.1). Lineage (NCBI taxonomy): Eukaryota > Metazoa > Chordata > Actinopteri > Acipenseriformes > Acipenseridae > Acipenser > Acipenser oxyrinchus. The sequence goes on from CM060285.1 coordinate 8,447,105, forward strand.
AAATAATAGTTTTAACTACTATCCTTCAGAAAAATACATCTTACATAAAGGCTTTTTAATCAATATGTAATATTTTAAACTATTACACTGAAAAAGAACCTTATCTAACTGTGAAAAGTCTATTGAGCCTGTTCTTTTTTCAGGGAGGTAGACTTGGGGTGGGCTGTTCACTGTGTAATTATTTATTATTTATTTCTTAGCAGACGCCCTTATCCAGGACGACTTCCAATTGTTACAAGATATCACATTATTTTTACATACAATTACCCATTTATACAGTTGGGTTTTTACTGGAGTAAAGTACCTTGCTCAAGGGTAATGCATGGACCGTTCCCACAAGGCTGTTGGTTGATATTCAAATACAGGATCTTTCTATCTACTGTATACAGGTTCTCTAATTATTTTCAAATTAAAGTTCTAAAACAAAAAACAAATGAAAATCTTTCAATGGCGGCTGTTTGTTTGTGTTTACATTCAATTCTTTAATAATTACAATTATTTTAGTTGAGATGAAAACATTTACAAAGCGATGAGATTAATAAATACACAAATAAATAAATACATGTCTGCTGTTCAAGTATACTCTATAATTGTAGACAGTGTTCAAGTTTGTTACAAATATTTTAGTTCAGATGTATGCAGCGACAAACTTTGGATACTTATCTTTGAATTGATTGAATGGAAGTCAGAAATTGTTTTACAATCACAAATAGTTGGACATTAAGTAAAAAAAACATGTTTTTAGTACCGCGTTTCTGATTTTACTGGGTGGATAGGCAGCTGCAAATGTGATCTGGTTGTCTTTTTATGATACACTTTATATGATCTAACTTAACATGATATTGCCTGTATGTTATAATGTTCAAGATTTTACTGTATTTAACTAAGTATTTGCATTATTTTAACATATTAATTTTAGATCTTGAAACAAAATGACATTCTTAAAATACCTGAAAATCTCATCAAACACATTTGTGGTATATTTCATACATGTGGATAGAAAAATAATTCTCTACAGAAGTTATTTGGGCCTCATTTATTTTGGAATTGTTTATTTTCTGTCAGTGTAACAGGGCGAGGTGCCCTGTACATTTGATTTGTTTATTTATTTTTAGAACGGGGAACACCTCCGCCCCTGTGTTATTTTGTATTAGTATTATGATTTAGTTGTATTTATATGACGGCGAGCGCAGTATGTTTTGTTATTGTTTTGTTTAAATGACGGCGTAGCCAATTGTTTGTTTATTTTGGGTAGTAGCGTGGATGGGAAACCCCATCCACAGTAGTAATTAATAAACTCGTGCAGATTGTGGCCGAGGGGTAACAGAATAATTAATTGCAAGCTAGTTAAACCCCTCGGCCACGATATAAAAAGGCTGCAGCTCTCTAGCTCCGGGTGGGTGTTGTAGGAGCGGAGAGAGCGAGAGTGGAGAGAACTGAGAAAGAGAGAAACAGTAAACGGTAAAACGGATAGGAACAGTGAAGGCGATAGCCCAGCCTGACCTATTCCGTGTGTATTTTTGTGTTCGTGATTTGTTTATATTTAAACCTTTTATTTCGCTCTGAGAGCAAAGTGTTTTTGTTTGAACATTTTATTTATTTTTGTTATTAATAAAAACGGCAGCCAGCCTTTCCCTGCATTACTTCCCTGGTGTCAATTTTTCCCTTCCTGCTTCTGCCTGACGTCAGACCACCAGTCACCCTGTCACACGTGGTGTCCAGCGTGGGATCACCAACGCGTCCTAGACGCAGGCAGAAGAGGGTACTGCAGTTTTTCGCTTTTTTTTTGTTTTTTCTAATTGTATTTGGAGGAAGAAAAGGAGGAAGGATGGGAAGGAAGAGCTGCAGAAAGCAGCAAAAGCGGCGGCAACAACTGCCACCAGGGGATGTCGGCCCTAGCTATGTGGTAGACGAGTGGTGCCCTGGTTGTGGGGAGTTTGGGCACACCGTGGCCATCTGCCCCACCCAATACCAGGGAGAGGAGTGGGCTGCCCAAGCGAGCCAGGACCAGGTACCCGGGGAGACCTCAGAAGCGGGAGCTACCAGCTGCGCCACAAAGCGGGAGAGCAGCTGGGATGCCATCATCCGGCGGTCATACAGGACTGCTGGTGCCCCATCTGTGGTGAGCAGGGGCATTCCCCACTCAACTGCCCTCTCCTGTCAGAGGGGTGCCTGCTGCGCCCATTCCCACCAGCAGAGGGAGAGTGCCTACTGGTCCCGCCTCCATCACCTCCAATGGTAGGAGCAGAGTAGCAGGAGCTGCCTTTGTCTCCACCACCGCCACCAGCAGAGGGAGAGTGCCTGCTGGTCCCACCACCGCCAGCAGAGGGAGCATGCCTGCTGGTTCCGCCTCCATCGCCGCCACCAGCAGAGGGAGCATGCCTGCTGGTTCCGCCTCCATTGCCGCCACCAGCAGAGGGAGCATGCCTGCTGGTTCCGCCTCCATCGCCGCCACCAGCAGAGGGAGCATGTCTGCTGGTTTCACGGCTGCAGCCAGAAGGGGAGGAGCCCCTGCGGCCTTCGCAGCCAGAAGGGGAGGAGCCCCTGCGGCCTTCGCAGCCAGAAGGGGAGGAGCCCCTGCGGCCTTCACAGCCAGAAGGGGAGGAGCCCCTGCCGCCTTTGCCAGGAGCAGAGCAGCAGGAGCTGCCTCTGCCTCCACAGTCACCACCCGAGGGAGAGGAGCAGGAGCTGCCTCTCCCTTCATGACAGGACGGACCGGGACAGAAGGCTGGCGGTCCGTAGCTGCCCTTGCACAGGCTGCTAAAAGGGCAAGGGGAAAACGGCCGGGTCACAGCGGCTGAGAAGAGGGCCAAACCTAGCCCCACCGCTGGTCCTGGCTCCCCTCCTGCCGTCTCCTCCTGAGGGTCCGCTGCCGCCGCCTCCTGAGGGTCTGCTGCCGCCGTCGCCTCCTGAGGGACCGCTGCCGCCCTGTCGTGCATCGCCCGGGGATACCAGCCTCGCACCACCCAAGGATGCCAGCCTCGCACCTCCCAGGGATGCCACGCCTGGATCGCCTGGGGCTGCCTGTTGCTCCGCATCGCCTTGGGCTGCCTGTGGCTCCGCATCGCCTGGGGCTGCCAGCTGCTCCGCATCGCCTGGGGCTGCCAGCTGCTCCGCATCGCCTGGGGCTGCCAGCCGCTCCGCATCGCCTGGGGTTGCCAGCCGCTCCGCGCTCGCCTGGGGCTGCCTGTCGCTCCGCATCGCCTGGGGCTGCCTTTGCTCCACACAGGGTACAGGGTACGAGGGAGAAGTGGAGCTCCGCTGCCGCCTCTATGGCCAGGGGCTCCCCTCCCAGTTCGCCTCCCGAGGGTCCGCTGCTGCTGCCGCCGCCTCCCGAGGGTCCGCTGCTGCTGCCGCCTCCCGAGGGTCCGCTGCTGCTGCCGCCGTCCCCGAGGGTCGCTGCTGCTGCCGTCGCCTCCCGAGGGTCCGCTGCTGCTGCCGTCGCCTCCCGAGGGTCCGCTGCTGCTGCCGTCGCCTCCCGAGGGTCCGCTGCTGCCGTCGCCTGGGGTCGCCAGGGATCCTGCTTCGCCTGGGGTCGCTACACTGTGGCCGGAGCTCCATGAAGGGGAGCTGCCGGACATGAAGAAAGGGGGGGAGGTCAGGGGACCAGCTCCCCCAGCCGCACTTTCGCGGCAGGATATTGTGTGGCGGGAGCCCCGGAAGAGGGAGCTGCCAGCCATGAAGAAGGGGGAGGAGGTCAGGAGACCAGCTCCCCTCGCAGCAATTTCGCTGCCGGAGATCGTGTGGTCGTAGCCCCATGGAGGGGAAATGCCGGCCATGAAGAAAGGGGGGGAGGTCAGGAGACCAGCTTCCCCAGCCGCACTTTCGCGGCAGGATAGTGTGTGGCGGGAGCCCCGGAAGAGGGAGCTGCCAGCCACAAAGAATTGGGGGGGGCCGGACCTCCCACCATGGCCACCCCCATGGACACTGTGCTTCCCCCTCTTCCGGGACTCTGAGACTGAGGGGGGAGGTGGCCGTTGGGGCCATGTGTGCGTTGCACAAGGGGGGGGATATGTAACAGGGCGAGGTGCCCTGTACATTTGATTTATTTATTTATTTTTAGAATGGGGTACCCCTCCTCCCCTGTGTTATTTTGTATTAGTATTATGATTTAGTTGTATTTATATGACGGCGAGTGCCGTATGTTTTGTTATTGTTTTGTTTAAATGACGGCGTAGCCGATTGTTTGTTTATTTTGGGTAGTAGCGTGGATGGGAAACCCCATCCACAGTAGTAATTAATAAACTTGTGCAGATTGTGGCCGAGGGGTAATAGAATAATTAATTGCAAGCTAGTTAAACCCCTCGGCCACGATATAAAAAGGCTGCAGCTCTCTAGCTCCGGGTGGGTGTTGTAGGAGCGGAGAGAGTGAGAGTGGAGAGAACTGAGAGAGAGAGAAACAGTAAACGGTAAAACGGATAGGAACAGTGAAGGCGATAGCCCAGCCTGACCTATTCCGTGTGTATTTTTGTGTTCGTGATTTGTTTATGTTTAAACCTTTTATTTCGCTCTGAGAGCAAAGTGTTTTTGTTTGAACATTTTATTTATTTTTGTTATTAATAAAAACGACAGCCAGCCTTTCCCTGCATTACTTCCCTGGTGTCAATTTTTCCCTTCCTGCTTCTGCCTGACGTCAGACCACCAGTCACCCTGTCACACGTGGTGTTCAGCGTGGGATCACCAGCACCTCTTAGACGCAGACAGAAGAGGGTACTGCAGATTTTCGTTTTTTATTTCGTTTTTTCTAATTGTGTTTGGAGGAAGAAAAGGAGGAAGGATGGGAAGGAAGAGCTGCAGAAAGCAGCAAAAGCGGCGGCAACAACTGCCACCAGGGGATGTCGGCCCTAGCTATGTGGTAGACGAGTGGTGCCCTGGTTGTGGGGAGTTTGGGCACACCGTGGCCGTCTGCCCACCAAATACCAGGGAGAGGAGTGGGCTGCCCAAGCGAGCCAGGACCAGGTACCCCGAGGGAGACCCCAGAAGCGGGAGCTACCAGCTGCGGCCACAAAGCGGGAGAGCAGCTGGGATGCCATCATCCGGGCGGTCATACAGGACTGCTGGTGCCCCATCTGTGGTGAGCAGGGGCATTCCCCACTCAACTGCCCTCTTCTGTCAGAGGGGTGCCTGCTGCGCCCATTCCCACCAGCAGAGGGAGAGTGCCTACTGGTCCCGCCTCCATCACCTCCAATGGTAGGAGCAGAGTAGCAGGAGCTGCCTTTGTCTCCACCACCACCACCAGCAGAGGGAGAGTGCCTGCTGGTCCCACCACCGCCAGCAGAGGGAGCATGCCTGCTGGTTCCGCCTCCATCGCCGCCACCAGCAGAGGGAGCATGCCTGCTGGTTCCGCCTCCATCGCCGCCACCAGCAGAGGGAGCATGCCTGCTGGTTCCGCCTCCATCGCCGCCACCAGCAGAGGGAGCATGTCTGCTGGTTTCACGGCTGCAGCCAGAAGGGGAGGAGCCCCTGCGGCCTTCGCAGCCAGAAGGGGAGGAGCCCCTGCCGCCTTCGCCAGGAGCAGAGCAGCAGGAGCTGCCTCTGCCTCCACAGTCACCACCCGAGGGAGAGGAGCAGGAGCTGCCTCCCCCTTCACGACAGGACGGACCGGGACAGAAGGCTGGCGGTCCGTAGCTGCCCTTGCACAGGCTGCTAAAAAGGGCAAGGAGGAAAACGGCCGGGTCACCGCGGCTGAGAAGAGGGCCAAACCTAGCCCCACCGCTGATCCTGGCTCCCCTCCTGCCGTCGCCTCCTGAGGGTCCGCTGCCGCCGCCTCCTGAGGGTCCGCTGCCGCCGTCGCCTCCTGAGGGACCGCTGCCGCCCTGTCGTGCATCGCCCGGGGATGCCACGCCCGCTCCACTCAGGGATGCCACGCCTGGATCGCCTGGGGCTGCCTGTGGCTCCGCATCGCCTGGGGCTGCCTGTTGCTCCGCATCACCTGGGGCTGCCTGTTGCTCCACACAGGGTACAGGGTACGAGGGAGAAGTGGAGCTCCCGCTGCCGCCTCTATGGCCAGGGGCTCCCTCCCGAAGTTCGCCTCCCGAGGGTCCGCTGCTGCTGCCGTCGCCTCCCGAGGGTCCGCTGCTGCTGCCGCCGCCTCCCGAGGGTCCGCTGCTGCTGCCGGCGCCTCCCGAGGGTCCGCTGCTGCCGTCGCCTGGGGTCGCCAGGGATCCTGCTTCGCCTGGGGTTGCTACACTGTGGCCGGAGCTCCATGAAGGGGAGCTGCCGGACATGAAGAAAGGGGGGGAGGTCAGGAGACCAGCTCCCCCAGCCGCACTTTCGCGGCAGGATATTGTGTGGCGGAGCCCCGAAGAGTGAGCTGCCGGCCACGAAGAAGGGGAGGAGGTCAGGAGACCAGCTCCCTCGCAGCAATTTCGCTGCCGGAGATCGTGTGGTCGGAGCCCCACGGAGGGGAAATGCCGGCCATGAAGAAAGGGGGGGAGGTCAGGAGACCAGCTCCCCCCGCAGCAGTTTTGCTGCCAGATAGTGTGTGGTGGGAGCCCCTGAAGAGGGAGCTGCCAGCCACATAGAAGTGGGGGGTGCCGGACCTCCCACCATGGCCACCCCCATGGACACTGCTTCCCCCTCTTCCGGGACTCTGAGACTGAGGGGGGAGGTGGCCGTTGGGGCCATGTGTGCGTTGCACAAGGGGGGGATATGTAACAGGGCGAGGTGCCTTGTACATTTGATTTATTTATTTATTTTTAGAACGGGGTACCCCTCCTCCCCTGTGTTATTTTGTATTAGTATTATGATTTAGTTGTATTTATATGACGGCAAGTGCCGTATGTTTTGTATTGTTTTGTTTAAATGACGGCGTAGCCAATTGTTTGTTTATTTTGGGTAGTAGCGTGGATGGGAAACCCCATCCACAGTAGTAATTAATAAACTCGTGCAGATTGTGGCCGAGGGGTAACAGAATAATTAATTGCAAGCTAGTTAAACCCCTCTGCCACGATATAAAAAGGCTGCAGCTCTCTAGCTCCGGGTGGGTGTTGTAGGAGCGGAGAGAGCGAGAGTGGAGAGAACTGAGAGAGAGAGAAACAGTAAACGGTAAAACGGATAGGAACAGTGAAGGCGATAGCCCAGCCTGACCTATTCTGTGTGTATTTTTGTGTTCGTGATTTGTTTATGTTTAAACCTTTTATTTCGCTCTGAGAGCAAAGTGTTTTTGTTTGAACATTTTATTTATTTTTGTTATTAATAAAAACGGCAGCCAGCCTTTACCTGTAGTACTTCCCTGGTGACAATTTTTCCTTTCCTGCTTCTGCCTGACGTCAGACCACCAGTCACCCTGTCACACGTGGTGCCCAGCGTGGGATCACCAGCACCTCCTAGACGCAGGCAGAAGAGGGTACTGCAGTTTTTCGTTTTTATTTCGTTTTTTCTAATTGTGTTTGGAGGAAGAAAAGGAGGAAGGATGGGAAGGAAGAGCTGCAGAAAGCAGCAAAAGCGGCGGCAACAACTGTCACCAGGGGATGTCGGCCCTAGCTATGTGGTAGACGAGTGGTGCCCTGGTTGTGGGGAGTTTGGGCACACCGTGGCCATCTGCCCCACCCAATACCAGGGAGAGGAGTGGGCTGCCCAAGCGAGCCAGGACCAGGTACCCCGGGGGAGACCCCAGAAGCGGGAGCTACCAGCTGCGGCCACAAAGCGGGAGAGCAGATGGGATGCCATCATCTGCACGGTCAGTAATGTTTTGTATTTTATATGACGGCCATACGGTCCTTACACCCCCCTCACCACCAAGTGTTTGTATGCTAATATTCTCATTGTGTTGTTACGTCTGTGGTACAGAGACAAAATAAACAAGTCTAAACAAGTTTAAACTACTTTGAAAGCGCCAGCATTTTAATTAAATACATAAATGTAATTACAAATTGGGTAGTTTTATATTTATGAGGCTGTTTCTAATGATGAAGTTTGGGGGATAGTGATTGCTGTGTGTGTGTATGTGTGTGTTTGGCCTGTTAATATAAAGTTTATGAAGGAGGGGATAGTGATGGTGTTAACAGGGGTGCTTTGTAACCTATAAGAACGGAATTACCCTGTAAATAAGTGTACAATAAAAAATGGTTAAAACAGATAAAGCACAGATTACAACAGAAATGAAAACAATTACTGAAATGTAATTTCTTGTAACTCATTTTTAAACAAAAAAAGCTGTCATGCATCTTCAAAAAATATTAATACTTGAAATTACTATTTAAATAAATACACTCTAGTCAACTAATATTTGGATGAATTAAAAAAAAAAAAAAATAAGTGGTGTTACTTTTAACAGTAAGCTTTCTGTTTTATAACAGCTATGTTAGTGTTTACTTAAGTGCACTGTAGTTATATTTTTCCTACAAAATCAAAATATGTTCCATTAGTTTGAATTTGAACTGTATGGTGTGCAGAATAGCCATTGAGAAACATGATAATGCTATAAATAATGTTATGTACTGGCTATGAAAGTTTTTCAGAGCTTCTCTGAATTTACTATTCATAATCAAAGTGAACTATTTCTGTTCTGTACTGGTGATACTTTATTAATACATTTGATAAACTCCTCAGCTTTAAATGAAATGGTAAAAGAAAAATAAACGTGAAGGATAACGTTCATGGAACTGTCCCTGTTAAATCTGTTTTGACCAAGTAAGTTAGATGCAGTTCTGTACTTGGCCCCGATGTACCAGCACATTTAATAGATGCTGTTATGGGTTATTGTTTAATGTAATATGTGTATAATACACTGATGATGAAACTCTTTCATATGTTTATGGACTCTCTGTTTGTTAATAACCCCGGTTATTGTTACGGAGGGTCTCGAACATAGTAACAAATGTTTATGGACTCTCTATTTGTTAATAACCCCGGTTATTGTTACGGAGGGTCTCGAACATAGTAACAAATGTTTATGGACTCTCTGTTTTTTAATAACCCCGGTTATTGTTACGGAGGGTCTCAAACAAAAAAATACATTACAATATAACTTGCTTTCTTTATAATTTCTTACTAGTTCTGAGAAACACCCCAGCATTTAACCTTAAAATACACACACACACCCCCGTAATACACACACAAAAAAAAATTACAGCCCAGATTTTCAAACAGGGGTCTTCTAAAAGAACAAGCGCGCGCACGCACCGTAACAAAAAAAAAAAGTATGGACCAGAGATTCGAACAGGGGTGTGCAGTGTAAAACATTTCAGGGATGAAATATCCCACTAAGGTGTTTCATAAGATTTTAACCCTTTAGCGGACCATTGTCGGACTGGGTCCGACATTGCAATTATTCCTATCAGGACCTTTGTCGGACCCTGTCCGACATCATCCAAAAAACGCAAAAAACGCAAAAAAGTCGTTTTTTCTCCGGAAAAAGCCGAGAAAACCATTCAATGGCGAAAGGAGCCGAGACAAGCCGATTAAAAAAAAAAAAAAAAAAAAGTCATACTTGCCCCTGGCATCAGATGGGGGTGGTCATAAGGAAACAAGCTGGGTGTTACTGTATCAGCGCACAGAGACTATCACAGACATTTGCAGAGCTTTTTCGAGATATTATAGCAATAAAATAATGACTTGGATTGCATTATTGAGGAGTTTGGTGATAAAACGAGTCATCAGGAGATGATTGATCGGTATGTACGACTATTATTATTATTATTATTTATTTGTTAGCACATGTGAAAGCGATAGCGAACGAAAGGGTGGGCGGGGCTGGAGATGCCTAGTGAGTGCTTTGTTGATATGCAGGGCCATTTAAACCCATTTGACTGTGGAAAAAATACTTTTAAACAGCTGCCTAAAATTAACTGCCCGTGTGAAAATAAATTAGATCTGGCGAGCCTGACGACAATTAATAAATGGACCGCAAAGGGTTAAGGTATTTTAAGAATGTCATTTTGTTTCACGATCTAAAATTAATATGTTAAAATAATGCAAATACTTAGTTAAATACAGTAAAATCTTGAACATTATAACATACAGACCATATCATGTTAAGTTATGCGGTATGGCTAATCCTACCGCGTTTATACAGTTTAACAGAAAAGATTATTCTTAGACCTAAACATGGCTTGTATGGTCTTAAAATATTCAGTATTAAGTCAAATAATGTAGTGGTAACATTTATCAACGTCTAAAATAACAGGATTTTAAAATACTTTTAACTGAAGGCGGCATAAACCATAGACAGTTTAGCCATTAAAACCCTTACATCGATTGATTGATTATTTCAAAGAGGCGCCTAGCTGCATTTGAATACAGTGCAGAACGATTAATTAACCTCGTTACACGGCGCTTTTTACAGCCCGCGGATGTAGGAGAGTTGAAGCTATCGAAAATACTTTTATTTCTATTAAAAACATTAGGGTTATCGCTTTCAAACATGCTTTTAGATATTTATTTGAAAATAATTGGAAACCGATGCTAGTATATTAAAAGCCTACTCCAGACAGAGTCTGCGGTATGGCTAATCCTACCGCATTTATACAGTTTTTAACATAAAAAATATTATTCTTATCCTAACCACGCCTTGTATGGTCTTAAAATATTCGCATGAAGTCAAATAATGTCGTGGTAACATTTATCAACGCCTAAAATACCTTTAAATCGTTTTTAGAATACGTTGTATATATTCAGGTCGTGGCAGCTGCAATATTAAAATCGACCAGCAGATGGCAGTATGCAGAATGCTTAATCCTGACGCATTTATACAGTTTTTAACATAAAAATATTATTCTTATACCTAGGGGTATAAGGGGCTTAACCCTTTGCGGTCCATTGTCGGACTGGGTCCGACATTGCAATTATTCCCACCAGGTCCTTTGTCTGACCCTGTCCGACATCATTTTAAAACGCAAAACGCAAAAAGTCGGTTTTTCAACGGAAAAAGCCGAGAAAACCATTCAATGGCCGAGTGGGAATGAAAGGAGCCGAGACAAGCCGATAAAAAGAAAAAAAAAGGCGATCTCATGAATAGTCATACTAGCCCCTTCATCAGATGGGGCGGTCGTATGGAAACAAGCTGGGAGTACAGTATCAGCACAGAGACTATCACGGACATTTGCAGAGCTTTTTGAGATGTTATAGTAATAGAATAATGACTTGGATTGCATTATTGAGGAGTTTGGTGATAAAACGAGTCATAAGGAGACGATTGATCGGTATGTACGACTATTATTATTATTTTTATTTGGTAGCATATGTGAAAGTGATAGCAAACTGTGCGTAAAATTAATTAGACCTGGCGAGCCTGACGAGCCTGACGAGAATTAATAAATGGACCGCAAAGGGTTAAGGTCATAAATCAACCAATAGGTGCGTGGTTAGGGTCATAAATCAATAAAATGTGTAAAGGGGCGGGTTTAGGGTCATAAATCAACCAAAAGGGGCGGGGCTTAGAAAAGTGACAGACACTGTCGTGCCTTCACTACTACTTTTGTTCTGGAAATACAAAATCAAAATGCATGGCTGAAATCGTGGTGCACCCAGGAAGGCTTCACCTTTCTTGAACATTGGAGCACATTCTACAACAAGGACTATCTATACAGGTGGGACGGACTGCACTTAAACAGAAAGGGAACCAATCTACTCGGAGAAAGGATCCTTCAAGAGGTCCAGAAGCATTTAAACTAGAAAGGAAGGGGAGAGAAAACAAAAAAACAGAAGGGACACCACATCAAAACAAGGACAACAACTCAGGTAAGACAACTATTAAATGTATTTATCTTAATGCTAGAAATCTCAGAAACAAAATGTTAAAACTTGAAGCTACTGCACTAACAAGTAACTACGATGTGATAGGTGTTACAGAAACTTGGTTGTCTGAGAGCGATGGATACGAATATAATATTAGTGGGTACACACTATATAGGAAAGACAGGCAGGACAGAAGAGGTGGAGGGGTAGCGCTATACATAAGAAATAGTCTTGAAGCCCAGGTGTTAAATCAGGACAAAGAAAACAATGCAGAATCAATATGGGTCAGAATAATGGACACAAATTCAAAGGGCATAATAATAGGAGCATGCTATAGACCGCCAAACACAGACGCTGAGCAAAATAATCTGTTATACAATGACATTCGAAATGCGTGTAGAAAAGGAGAAGCCATACTAATGGGAGATTTCAACTTCCCCGATAAAATGGGAGAACCCGTGGGGACACGACGGACGAAATTGAAATGGTGGAAATGACAAATGACTGCTTCCTAACGCAATTTGTCAAGGCACTGACTAGAGGGGAGGCATACCTTCATTTAATCTTTTCAAATAATGAAGACAGAATAACTAAAACAGAGGTCAGAGAGCAATTGGCAAACTCAGACCACAGCATGGTCTCATTTGAAATATTTTTTTAAAACCCCAAAAGTAATGACTAAAGCTAAGGTTTACAATTTTAGAAAAGCAAACTATGAAGGTATGAAACAGAGACTAACAGAAGTAGATTGGAGTAAAATAGAGAAAACATCCACAGAAAAAGGAAGGCTGTTTTTTAAAAATGTAGTACTAGAGGCACAAAACGATTACATCCCAAAAGTAGACAAATCTAAATCTAAAACAAAATGGCCAAAATGGTTTAATAGATCAATTAAAAAAATATTCAGTGAAAAAGGCACTTTACAGAGCGTTTAAAAGGGACCAAAAACAAAGTACACAGAAAGAGTACTTGGAACTGCAAACACAAGTCAAAAAGGAAGTTAGAAAGGCCAAGAGAGAGATAGAAATCAATATTGCTAAGGGGGCTAAAACCAATTCCAAAATGTTTTTCCAATATTATAATAGCAAGAGAGCATTCAAAGAGGAGGTTAAATGTCTAAGAGACACAAATGGCAAAATCATAGATGAAGAAAAAAATAGCAAACATATTAAATGATTACTTTTCACAGGTTTTTACAAAGGAGGACATGGACAACATGCCCCACATGTCGACCTGTTCCTATCCAATTTTAAATAACTTTAGCATAACAGAGGCAGAACTGTTAATGGGACTAGGAGCTCTTAAAATAAACAAATCCCCTGGGCCGGATGAGATCCTCCCAATAGTACTCAAAGAAATGAAAGAAGTTATTTACAAACCGCTAACCAAGATCATGCAACAGTCTCTTGACACAGGGTTGTACCGACAGACTGGAAAATAGCAAACGTAATACCGATCCACAAAAAGGGAGACAAAACCGAACCAGGTAACTACAGACCAATAAGCCTGACTTCTATTATATGTAAACTTATGGAAACTATAATAAGATCCAAAATGGAAAATTACCTATATGGTAACAATATCCTGGGAGACAGCCAGCATGGTTTTAGGAAAGGAGATCGTGTCTAACTAACCTACTTGACTTTTTGAGGATGCAACATCGAAAATGGATAACTGCAAAGCATACAACATGGTTTATTTAGATTTCCAGAAAGCTTTTGACAAAGTCCCGCATAAAAGATTAATTCTTAAACTGAACGCAGTAGGGATTCAAGGAAATGCATGCACATGGATTAGGGATTAAATTTGCAGACGACACAAAAATAGGAGGAGTGGCAAACACTGTTGCAGCAGCAAAGGTCATTCAAAATGATCTAGACAGCATTCAGAATTGGGCAGACACATGGCAAATGACATTTAATAGAGAAAAGTGTAAAGTATTGCATGCGGGCAATAAAATGTGCATTATAAATATCACATGGGAGATAGTGAAATTGAAGAAGGGAACTATGAAAAAGACCTAGGAGTTTATGTTGACTCAGAAATGTCTTCATCTGGACAATGTAGGAAGCTATAAAAAGGCTAACAAGATGCTTGGATATATTGTGAGAAGTGTTGAATTTAAATCAAGGGAAGTAATGTTAAAACTCTACAATGCATTAGTAAGACCTCACCTAGAATATTGTGTTCAGTTCTGGTCACCTCGTTACAAAAGGATATTGCTGCTCTAGAAAGAGTGCAAAGAAGAGCAACCAGAATTATCCCGTGTTTAAAAGGCATGTCGTATGCAGACAGGCTAAAAGAATTGAATCTATTCAGTCTTGAACAAAGAAGACTACGCGGTGATCTGATTCAAACATTCAAAATCCTAAAAGGTATAGACAATGTCAACCCAGGGGACTTCTTTGACCTGAAAAAGAAACAAGGACCAGGGGTCACAAATGGAGATTAGATAAAGGGGAATTTGGAAGAGAAAATAGGAGGCACTTTTTACACAAAGAATTGTGAGGGTCTGGAACCAACTCCCCAGTAATGTTGTTGAAGCTGACACCCTGGGATCCTTCAAGAAGCTGCTTGATGAGATTCTGGGATCAATAAGCTACTAACAACCAAACGAGCTAGATGGGCCGAATGGCCTCCTCTCATTTGTAAACTTTCTTATGTTCTTATGTTCTTATGTTCTTATGTTCTTTCTGCCAGGGCCACCAAAGGTTTCCCCCTAAAAAGAAAGGGTGTTTTCCCTTTCCACTGTGTAGATGGTCTACACATATTTAGTAGGGAATAACTTACTAACCTCTTTGTCGTGTTAAATGTTTTCTTTTCTACTTGTGTTAAATGTTTTCTCTTTTTCTTTGTTTTCTATATGCATTGGCGGTTCTTTGTCTGTCTACACATGTAGGAGTATTTAGTGGGGAGCCAGGTTTCCATCCTTTGGGGGGTTAGTGATTCCACTTTCTCCAACCCTTTGTTAAGTTGAGCTTCATTTACCTCTAAGAGGAGGGTTTCCATAAGTCAAAGGGGACGCCCCGGCCAAACCCCACCTTTCAGCATCACATGATCTTTTCTTCCTCTCTTTCAAGTTCTGAAGCCTCTATTTATGTGTAGGCCCCCAAGCGGTGGGACCCCTCTTCGTATGTCGGGTCTCCTCAGTGACGGTGACCCCTCTCTTGTTTATCGGGTCTCCTCAGAGAAGGTGACCCCTCTCCTGTTTGTCGGGTCTCCTCAGAGAAGGTGACCCCTCTGATGTTTGTCGGGTCTCCTCAGAGACGGTGACCCCTCTCCTGTTGGTCGGGTCTCCTCAGTGGCGGTGAGCCCTCTCTTGTTTGTCGGGTCTCCTCAGAGAAGGTGACCCCTCTCCTGTTTGTCGGGTCTCCTCAACGAAGGAACCCCCTGCTATATGTTTGGCCTTGGAAGAGACAGAGCCCCTCTCTTTATATGTTTTAATATTTACTAACTCCATGTTTATTCCTTTCTGGCTCACAAGCCTCTTCTTATGTCGGGTCTCCTCAGAGGCTGTGACCCCTCTCTTGCTTGTTGGGTCTCCTCAGTGACGGAACCCCCTACTATGTGTTGGGCCATCGAAGAGGCAGAGCCCCTCTCTTTATATGTTTCATTTGTTACTGACTCCATGTTAAACATCACCTCGGTGGCCTTGCTCCGCCCGTGAAGTGGGAAATGTGAGTGAGTAGGGTAGCCTATTGTAGACCAACTACCAGTATTTTGAAAATGTACTCTACTAAACATTTTGACTGGATATTTTTATATCATTAACCCTTTGCGGTCCATTTATTCAGCGCGTCTCAGGCGCCAGGTCCAATTTATTTTAGACGCGGCTGTTTAAAAGGATTTTTTCACAGTAAAACAGGTTTAAAAGGCACTGCATATCAACAGGACACTCAGTACTGCATCTCCAGCCCCGCCCCACCTCTTGTTCACTGTATTTTTTACATACCTCTACATAGTAGTGCATACTGATAAATCATCTCCTGATCACTCGTTTTATCACCAAACTCCTCAATAATGCGATCCAATAAGTTATTATTATAACATCTAAAAAAAAGCTCTGCAAATGTCTGTGATATTCTTTGAGCGCTGGATGCAGAAGCAGCTATCTTGTTTGTTTATGTCCGTGTTATCTATGTGGTGTCGGGGCTATCTGTATTCATGAGATACACCCCTTTTTTTTCGGTTTCTCTCGGCTCCTATCAGTCTCACTCGGCCATTGAATGGTTTTCTCGGCTTTTTCCAGAGAAAAAACGACTAGAGACCTGTTTTTTACGTCTTTTTGATGATGTCGGACAGGGTCCGACATTGGACCGGAAAGGGAAAATTGCAATGTTGGACCAGGTCTGACATAGGACCACAAAGGGTTAACCTGAAATGCTGGATTTGTTTTTTATACCATAAAGATCAGAATTACTGTAGCTACCCTTCTGTAGGAAACCTTGTATATATTTTATATGTAAAATATGTATATAAATATATATGCAGTCAAATAATACATAGTAAAATAGGAATAGTAAAAAGCACTCTTATGGAATGTTGGTATACAGTATATACTGTATACTGTATATATATATTGTGAAAGATGCCCCCCCGAGGGCGTCGTTTTTCTGGCAGAAACTGGACGGACTCGTAGATTTACACCGGTGAGTATCTTTATTTTATATACAACACAAACTTTATTTCCCACCACCAAAAGAACTTGCCCTGTATGGGCCACTAACTGTCTCACTTTTATTCCCTGTCTAGGTCTACCCCAGGAAGTCACTTCGTCGTGCTGGTACAGTCTTAATATGGTCTCTTGACTGCAGACCCTCAGCGAAGCTGTACTCCTCCTAATGGAGTACCTGGTACAGGAAAGTGAGTTCGTGGGCAAAGATAATTATGCTGGAACTGGCTGCCTCTGCTGGAGCAGTACGATAGCTCCTGCTATTGGAGTACAACAGTAACACTGGTACACAGGGTTGTTCACTGGAGAACTTTGAAACAGTACAATAGCTCTTGCTATCGTGGAACAGTCAGTAACAAGGGCAAGTATACTGGGGAGCGTTGAAACAATACGATAGCTCCTGCTATCATGGTGAAACTGTATTCCAGGTAAGTAAACCGGGGTGCGTTGAAACAATACAACAGCTATTGTGGTGAAGTTGTAACATCGGTAATTAAACTGAGGAGTATTGAAACAGTACGATAGCTCCAGCTATCGTGGCAAAGCTGCAACAGGGTAAGTAAACTGGAGTGCGTTGAAACAATACGATAGCTCCTGCTATCGTAGTAAAGCTGTAGCCAAGGTTTGTAAACTGGATTGCGTTGAAACAATACGATAGCTCCTACTATCGTGGTACAGCGGTAACAAAGGTATAAAAAACTGGAGTGCGTTGAACAATAAACAAAGATCCATAAACTTTGTCCCATTGTCTGTGTTTTTTGTTTTTAGAGTTCCACACAGTACACAATACAAAATAAACGTTTATAAATTCTGTCCCGTTGTCTGTGTATTTTGTCTGCAGAGTTCCACACAGTACACAATAACAAAACAAACGTTTCCCGTCTCTAAACTTTATCACAAGCAGCGACCATGCCAGAACCAGAGACGGGCTCTGTTCACTTTCTAATTTGCAGAGATTATACTCACTCTCTGCTACAACTAAACAAACATAAGCCGTGTTGTCTTCACAAGCAATGTTACAACAATTCTGTTGTGCACAGTAAACGGCAAATAAATTAGACTTGGTCTTAACACACGGAACTTACTTTATATGAAGAGTGAAATAGCTAGTGGTCTTTCAACAAAACCGAAACTTTTCATGCTGAGATTCCAGAAGACTGTAGATCTCTCTGGTGGTGTATTCCCCACTGCCACCACGAGTGATCTGACTTCCTTATATGTCATCAAACCCTGCCCTCTTTGATTCAAAAACCCAGGGCTTCTGGGGAACGTAATCTTTGAGGCCAGTCGGTCATTTCTTAAAGGGCCTACTCCCTTTATTATCACAATATATATATATATTTTAGCTCAAAGAGCCAGCTGCCCAACATTTCGATATGTTGTACATATCTTTCTCAAGGGAGCCTGTGTTTGAATCAAAACATTGGAGGTATTTATAGGTTTTTGACGGCATGACAACTACTTGTTATTGTTTACATTCAAATCCATGATTTATTCTTACATGATGTAATACTGTTCTATATATTGTGACATCATTTTTACTTCTATCTTTGAATCTGTATTAATTCTAATTAACATTACTTTATATAAATTTATATTTTTATTATATCATGCAATGCTGGCTCTGAGGATCAGTCTAGATTTGGCCTCCCAGCGCATCAGCATGCACAACTTTTGAACGAACTTTGTTTATTTATTTAAATGTTATATATCTATTAAAGTTAATTAGTTCATTCTTTTCTGTTGAGTCCGCTGGCATAATCGTGTTCAGTCTATTTATCCATTTACTTTCTTTTATTCTTCTATATGTCGCATTGTCTAATTTTAGCTGCTCTAATACTACAAACTTTACATCATTTATGTCATGTCCTTGACTGGTGAAGTGCTGTACTATTGGTTCATTCATTTTTTATTCCTAATTAATGAAAGGTGGTTCTGAATTCGTTTATATAAAGTAGTTCCAGTCTCTCCAACATATTTGATTTCATCACATTTTTCACAGGCTACTCCATAAACAACATTGCTATTTTTACAGTAGGTATTAGTTTTTAGTGGATATGTGGTGTTCTTATGTTTAATTATATTTTTACTTTTGTCTATGTATTTACACACTTTACTGGTGCACATGTTCGTAGAACCTATTTTGTCAATTATTCTTTTATGTTTACTGTGAACTAAAATATCACCTAAATTAGCTTCTCTTTTGAATGCTACAACTGGGGCCTTAAGAAATGCTTTTTTAATTTTTCTGAATTATGTAGAATCCATAAGTGTTTCCAAACTATCTTAGAAATATTGGGCAAAAGTTCAGAGTAAGTCATTACTAATGGGACTCTTTTGACCTTTTATCTCTATTTTTATAATCTAGTAGATCATCTCTTTTTAGTTTATCCACTTTTCTTAACTCCGTCTCTATAATTCTTTCTTTGTATCCTCTTTTTTAAGATTTGTTTTTAATACATTTCTTTGTTTTACATAGTCACTTTCTTTTGAGCATATTCTTTGTATTCTTATTCCTAGACCCTTTGGGATTGCCCTTTTAGTGTGTATCGGTGTGCAGAGGACATGTGTAAATACTGGTGCATGTCAGTAGGTTTACAGAAGAGGTCAGTCTCAATTGAACCTTCAAGTTTTACTATGGTATCTAAAAATTCTATTTCTTTCCTTGTCCATCGAAGGTCCACCTTAATATTACTGTGTATTTCATTTGCCATTTTATGAAACTGGAAAAGAGACTCTTCTCCATGTGTCCAAACCCCAAAAATATCATCTACAAACCGAATGTATTCTAAAGGTTCTCTTTCCGATTTTTAAGTAATTGTTCTTCCCATTTTCCCATGTATGTACTACCATCGTTTTGTTTGTAATTCTTATCAACAAATGTAAAATAACTGTTTTCTAAAACTACGTTGATCATGTTCAGTACTTCTGCTGTTGGTATTGATTTATCTAGTCTATTATCTAGTGCTTTTTGACAAGCTTCTAAAGTTTCTTTACGAGGGACACTTGGGTACAAGGATTTTACATCCATCCATATTCAAGGGCAGAAACTTCGTTAAAGTAACGTTTCGTTGTCTAAAAGGTTTGGAAATTGCAAGTTTATATGTATGTTTCCTGTCACACTTGACATCACATATGACATCATCAATGACATTGGCAATGACATCATTAAGCACATGACAAATTCTCCCCGAAGACTGGCCATAAGGGACATAGCACTGGGAAATCATAGTCCTTGTGATTGGTAACATGTTGAGTATCTGCATTAGCATTCCCACACTGAGTCACGCTCAAATGCATTTTAAGAAGAAACCGTTGGAACAAGTGCTCAATTCCTTGTGTACCTTAAGAGGTTATAACACAAGAGTACTTTTTTAAAATGAATTGTAAACTGTAAATGATAAACTTCTGCCTTACTGTACATTTAAATGTTTTATTACAAAAATGTAAATTCTTAATTAAGATAGCAAACTTATTTTTGTTTTTGTTACTGTTTCCTTAGCTGTTATGAAAGCTTAATCTGCCAGTGTCTCTATGCAAGTACCAGTATGTGACAAGGATGGTGAGTGGTGAAATGATCAGTAACAACAACGTTCACTCCCAAAAACGTCTGTGTTTTTTTAATTGAACAAAACAAAAAGGTTCTTTAAGCAAACACGACGGGTTGCAGTCCCAAACAAAACAAACAAATACACTCCGGTAACCACAGTCCTCCATGCACAAAACTGTGCTCTTGGTACAAGTGTCCTTTTGAGTGTGGGTGGTGCTTTGCTGTGCTGTTCTGCGCTGTGCAGTGAAAGCAGTGAGTCAGGGTTAGTGCAGCAGCTCGAGTGCGTGTGGTGCTGTTCTGTGCTGTGCAGTGAAAGCGGTGAGTCAGGGTTAGTGCAGCAGCTCGAGGTGGGGTGGTGCTTTGCTGTGCTGTGCAGTGAAAGCGGTGAGTCAGGGTTAGTGCAGCAGCTTCGAGTGCGGGTGGTGATTTGCTGTGCTGTGCAGTGAAAGCGGTGAGTCAGGGTTAGTGCAGCAGCTCGAGGTGGGGTGGTGCTTTGCTGTGCTGTGCAGTGAAAGCGGTGAGTCAGGGTTATTGCAGCTCCGTTCCACTCCTATTCCTCTGCAACAAAAAACAAAACAAATGCAGGCTCCGGCCTCGTAATAAACATTCAGCGTAAGGGCAGTACTCACATAGCAGCGTCCCCTTTGTACTACCCAACTCCTCCCTGCAATCAGCCCGGCAACAGCCTTTCTCCAATCGCTGCCTGCCCGTAGCTGAGTGCAAGGGATTCGTTCGTGTATGCCGGTCTTGTAAAATGTAGTCAGCATGGATGGGGTTAAATCCCCATCCCGATAAAGATTGTGGGAATGTGATTGGAGCCTTAATAAGGTAATAGTTTAACCACTTCAACACCACAACGTACGCATGTACATCAAGTTTCCCATTCTATTCTATGAGCGGTTTCTCAGGCTAGCATTTCAGGTTTCATTCCCTAAGGCAGAGCTAGTACTGTGGAATGTGCAATCAAAGTCAGGGGAGGGTCAGGTGATATTTGTATCCAATTGCGTGTTGTGGTCAGGAAGGTCATTCCACCACTGCGGGGCGAGGGTGGAGAAGGAGCGGGCTCTGGAGGCAGGGGAGCGTAGAGGAGGTACAGCCAGTCTTCTAATGCAGGAGGATAGGAGAGGTCAGGTGGGGGTGTAGGGAGAGTCTGGAGGTAGCAGGGTGCAGTGGTCAAGGCATCTGTAGGCGAGTACAAGAGTCTTAAACTGGATGCGAACGGTGATCGGGAACCAGTGGAGTGAGCGGAGCAGTGGAGTTGCGTGGGAGAAGTGAGGCAGAGAACACCAGGCGAGCAGCGGAGTTCTGGATGAGCTGGAGCGGACGGGTGGCGGACGCAGGGAGGCCAGCCAGGAGGGAGTTGCAGTAGTCTAGGCAGGAGAGTACCAGGGCCTGGACCAGGAGCTGGGTGGTGTAGTTGGTGAGTGTCGCAGGTGACGCTGAACTAGTTATTCCGTGTAGTAAAACACTGGACTCCTTTGCATGGAGGATCTCAGTAAGCTACAGTGCACGGTTCATCACCTGATTCAGATTCAGTTATGTTAAGTTTGCCAACTGATGATGTGGAGCAGAAAAGTAATTGGATGCCCGAAAATAAGAATAACTGTGAGTTTTGACCTCCTTTAGTATTCTGGAAGGAGGGCATACCTTGCAAAATGACCCTGTGTGAACAAAGGAAATATATAGAAATAATATGTACAGCTAAACGTGTCCAAGTATCTTATAGGAATGAAATCAGACCATGGAAATCCACACCTGTGATGGAGAAACTTTGGATCAAGGGATTTGTTGTGGAACCAACTCGAGCTGAACCTGGTACAGAAGCTGAATCCTGCTGGGAACATGTGGATATGCTGGACATGTACTAGGCGATTTCAAATATGGAATGTACTTTGATATAAAAATGGAGGGTTAGAGGTTTTTGGAAGGAAGGATAAAGAGAGTATCCTTGTATTGTCAGTAGATGGATCCCTTACTCCATGAAATAGGTCAGTCCACTCGTTGTTTTGACAGGAAATTAATTAAGTATTTAGTAATCTGGGAATTTCTAAGAAAATATATAACAAACGATTTACTGTTTGTATATCTAATCTTCAGAAAGCATGACGCTTGATAAAAAGCACCATTCCGGCTAAAAAGTGGACGTTAATCCCACCTATAAATTTATGTTTCCAAAACAAGAAAAGAAAGGGATTCTTTGCAACATATAAATCAACATTAAAACTTAGCAGCCAAGGTCTTAAGGGGAAACCTGTCAAGCCTAGTTCAGTCATTATAAAATATATACAAGTTGAATGCATTTATACTGGCCTGTATTTCCATTTAAATCTTAGAGGAATCACCAAAGAAATAAAGTGATATTATAAATTCTAGAAGCAACTGTTAAACTGAAGTAAATTAATTAAAAGTTTATCTTATAATGCCACATTTATAGTTAAAAAAAGTTTCTGTGCTAATTGACACTGTTTATAGTTTATAATGGTCAAAGAATATAAATTAGACACAAAGGTATTGCAAATTAATAAAATAAATGATTAACCTTTTCTAGACAGGATGATATTTGGAACTAAAAATACCTATTTGATTTCATAAAATCAATAATGTTTTAAGTATTTGGTATAATGAGAAAGCATATTATTTAAACTGACGAGTGTTATTGCTTGTTCATGACTTTACTGTAGTGATAAAAAGATTAAAAGCTGGAGCAGTATTCAATTTAATTAATTGGGAAGAGGTACAGTTCCTTTCTCCTTCTATTAAACAAAAGACCTTTAGACATTATAATATCCATTGAATTTCAGAATATAAAAGGTATTATGCTATGTGTTTGTGTTAGTTTGAAATAATATACTATAATGTACCTTGTTATTAATCCACTATACTATTGTCTAATGATGGTAGATGGAGTCATTATAATGTGGTTCTTTGAAACGGCTGCATTGAAAAAGGGCCTCTCTCCTTATCAAAATGTACGGGCTGTAGAGAAAGGAGGGTCTTCTTACATTCCACTCCAGCAAAGCTGCAAGTCTTATAGATTTGGAATTTAAGGTTTATGGAATTAGTGGTTTAGCACAGATAAGAATATATCTTGAAATAATATGCAAAAATTATGGCATAACAGACATTGATAGGTCATATATCTAAAAAAGTGTTTGCACAGACTCTGGCCTTGAAAAAACAAGAGACTGTGGAAATTGCTTGCAATAGCATATTCTCAGAGTCAGGTATAGGTCAGAGCCTGGTTAAGGGATAAATAATTGTAATAAAATTATTACCACTTAAACTTAGTGAAACTAATTGACTTGAATATTGTATGAGGCAAAGAAATTCATTGTTAGCCCAATACACATTGAAAATGGATCGTGGAAGACGCAGGACAGCGAAACAACGATTCTAATGCAGCAGAGACGGACATTGACGAATCTGGCTTTGAAGCAAACTGGGTTTGCAAAGATGAATCTTCCAGCAGCAGTGACAGTGAGGAGGATGCCAGCAAAGTGCCAGGTCTGAGTGCATGAAGAGGGTGCAGGAGATACAGTGGCAGCCCCTGCAAGGATGCCAGCCATGTCACCTGCATCAGCCCCTGCACCTGAGGTAGCCGCTTCTCCAGCGGTAGCACCAGCACCACCGGGCACTCAAGAGGCTGGTAATGATGGCACTGTTTGGAACACTTTAAATCCTGCAGTTGAAGCTGCAGGTGAAGGGATGAACAAAATATTTTGAAGGAAGTTCAAGGGCCCACGGCATATGCAAAATGCAACATTGATGAGAGACCACTAGAGGGCTAGAAATGGAGTAGTCATAAAACGTAGGCGCTCCGACAACTTTTAACATAATTGTGACAGGATGACAGAGGTTGAGACTCAGAGACAGTGTGAAAAGTTCAAAATAAAGGAGTTAATTCACAAAAATACAAAATAAACCGGCACGAGGGCCAAACAAAAAGGTTTTAAACAGAAATAATAGACAATAAGCACAAAACAAAACTTACAAAAATACAGCTTCCAGGCTGGGCATTGCCTTCACTGGTTCACCAAAACAAACAAAAACAGCACACACAGAAAAACACTCTTGCTTCTTCTCCTTCTAGAACTCTCCTCCACTGGGAGGCTGAGGCCTCCTTTTATGCCAGGTGGCTGGTGACTAATTGAATAATTAATTGGTTGATTGCTCCTACGTGACGCAATCAACCTGGGCAGGAGGAGAATTTAACTCCATCCCTGCCAGTATTTCCAAGGGATGCCCTGCCACAATAATCTATATCAATTCTGTTGCTATCGATGTTTTTGTTTGTTTACTATTTATTTTAAGTTAGCTATAACTTTTAGTATTTTATTTTATTTGATTTATTGCTGTTGTCGATTACGTTTATCCAGCAATGCCACCAAAACAAGCCAGCAAAAAAATGTGCTGAGGTCGGACTCCGTTAAAGAAGGAAGCCTTGCCGGTCCCAGTTTTTGTTCACTTTTTATATACTTTTGAGTTGTAGTATACACAATCACGTTGTAGGATTTATTTTATTTATTTGATTTGCGTTTTCACGATGGATTGTTTTGTTATTGAGAATTTAATATTTGTTTGTTTATTTTTTTTCACATCGCTGTTGTAGCTGTGATGCTGAAGGTGCAGTGACGTTGTTAACTTGCGACTAATAACTTTAATGTATTGGTTTTTGGGTATTGTAGTTGTTAAGGGTAGGGCCATTAACCTCTTTGTTTATAAGTGGCGGTTTATTGGTTCGGAAGCAGAAAAAGGAAGGACCTTGTACTATAAAAGGCAAGTGTATCCGGAGATCGGGAGCGCAGCTCAGTTTTGCTTGGGATAGCTGAAGCAGAGACGTTTGGTAGACGCGGGGTTGGACGTTTTACGATCAGAGATATTTCGTTGCGAAGCTGACGGTGTTTACTGGGGTTGGTTTCGCTTTCAGCCGCTATTGTTCTTGCTCTGCAATTGGTTTCAGGTATAGTGGCAAGGAGTTTTGCTTGTTTTGTTAGTAGGCTGTGCTATAAACGCATTGTGACATTATAGGAGCCTGGCTGAAACTTGTGAAACAGCGACTGGTGGGGAAGAAAGAGAAAAGGAAATACTGTACTGTAGTAATATAGCTGCTGTTTGTTTTACTTTATTATTGCTGCTGGATTGTGGTTGGAGTCCTCTGGTGTTCTGTGGGTGTAGAATATGTTATTTTAAAGCGAACCACCCCATGTTTTAGCTTGGTACTGTACTACAGTAATATAGCTGTTTGTTTTAATTTATTATTGCTTCTGGATTGTGGTTGGAGTTCTCTGGTGTTTCTGTAGGTGTGTTATAGGTTATTCTTGAGCAAATAACCCAGTATTTTACTCTGTTTTAATTATTTTATTTTAGTTACCGTGAAGAAGGCAAGGTTCTTATGTTTTGGGGTTTTGCTGCTGTCTCTTTCTTTTTGTTTTTATATTTATTCAGAATCCCCGCCCTACCTGCTTGGTGATTGGGTTGCTGCTATATATTTTGGGGATCCCGAGTGTCCTAAGTAAGCAGTGTGACAAATTTATGTCCAGCTTCTTCCACAAGTTGCTAGGCAACAGGGGCCTGGATTCTCCACCTGCACTGGATCGTGCACCCTGCTCGTCGGCCCGAAACCTACACAGGGTCAGCGCCAAGGCCTTTCATTTTGAGAGTGCATCAGTTCCAGGTGAAAGAGCAGGTTCTGCATTTGGCAAGGGAAAGGGAAATCTTATGTTCAGCGGGAAGAGGGTGTTTATTTTCCCTGATTTCACTGCATATCTGGCAAAGCTCAAAACGAGCTGCAGTTTAAGGGTCAATATTATGTCTTTATTATTATTATTGTTGTCTCTATCTTATCTCCAGCAGGCTTGTTGTTGTTTCCCTAGATGGATTTATAAGGTTTTGTTGGGAGTGTTCGGGTACAGTACTCATTGTGTTAAGTTATATGAGTCACTGATTATACTCCGTTACACATAATATCAACAGTTTATTATTATTTATTATTATTATATGCTACAATGCTGTTGCTACGGATGACACTTGAATGGATGCGCTGTTGGATTGTATCACACGCTCGGAATATTGCTGGGGATATAGATATGAAATACAGAATATACGTTTCTATGTCTATGGCTAGGGATATGTACGGTATGCATATTATGTATATTATGTGGGTTTGTTGCTTGTGTTCTGAGTGCTTGTGCTTGTGTTATTACTATTGTTGGTGGTGTCTGCGAGTGCATGAATTATTTTTTTTTTGTTTGTTTGCTCTATGCAACCCTCATGAAACACTCTGAAAATAACTGTCATCAAACAGCATGTACACTACATCTCCATTGTAATTTCCCCCTTGCCCCCTTGACTTTGAAGCTAATGTTTCCCAAACAAACAAAACCCTGTCGCTCATGGAGGTTTAACCTCCTCCTGCTGTCAGATCAGAACTTTGTCCAGTTTATTTCCTCACATATAGACCTTTTCATGGATACAAACTCAACTCCTGGGTTATACTCGGCTACTCTATGGGAAACCCTAAAGGCATACTTACATGGCCAAATAATTTCGTTCAATGCTAGAGCAAATAAAGTCCGAACAGGTCGGATGTCTGAAATAACTCTCCAGATCCAGACCTCTATAAACAAAGATTGTCCTTGCAAATTGAATTTGACCTGCTCTCCACAGAACAGGCTGAACAATTAATGACTAAATCTCGATCTGCGATATATGAACATGGTGACAAGGCCAACAAAGTTTTGGCACACCAGTTACGCCAGTCGTCAGCCTCACATCTGATCCCGCAAATTAATGTACCATCTGGCCAGCCTACAACAGACCAGCAGGAGATTAATGATCAAGTTAAACATTTTTACTCTGCTCTCTACACATCGGAATCATCCTTAGATCCTTTATTAATTGAGTCTTTTTTGTGGGGGCGGAGGGGTGATGCTGGGGCGCCAGAATCACCGTCGAGCCCTCTTGAGGTGTCGTGGGCTAGTCGACGAAACACCGAGGATGGAAGGTGCCCACTTGAAGACCCCAGAGATGTACCCTACTTAGCTCAATCCAGGCGGTTGTCATGCTGATGCGCTGGGGAGACCGCACTATGGTTGATCCCCGCAGCCAGCATCGCAGCCGTTGTGTGTGCTGATGCGCTAGGGAGGCAAAATAAGCTGATCCCTGGAGCCAGCATTACACTTCAGCCATCAACACCAGACAGGATATCTACATCATCATATGGAAGGAAGCGCAAATGGATGGAGACACATATGGATCACATTAGTTTACTGTGAAGCTACGTCTTAGTTGGTGCTTATCTTGGCGAGAGCCAAGTTCAAATCAGCATGAAGTTTTAACATCTACTCTCATGTAATGGAAATCATGAAGATCTGGATACGTCCAGTGACTGCTGTGAATAGTGCAGCTGGCAACAAGGGAAAGACCTCGTGACAGCCTGGAGAGACAGCTGACTGGAGGAAAGAGACCCCATTGGGGCTGGCAAGGTTAGCTACCCTTGTCGGCAGTATCCAGCTCTGTGTTTACAGGATGCTGGAGACACCGCCCAAGGCTTCAAAGAAATTAAACAGAAAAATACCCTAGAGTCTGCGAGGCGGGGGAAGATGACTCAACGTTGGACAACACGGTTAAGGACTTAGGAGCGGAAAGCGGATATGAGTATGGAGAGTACTTCACAAAGACTAGTTCAAGATCTGCAGTTAGCAAAGACATGGAACTCCAGGTTTGTGTCTGCGGCTGGAGCAAGGCGACAACAGTCAGGGGTTTGAAGATTCATCAAGGGAGAATGAAATGCTTGAGGGAGAAGGGACAAGGGCCTCGCATTGATCAGTACTTCTTACGAAGTCAGTCAAGTCAGTCGAATGAAATCCAGCGACAGGAAGCAAACCACAGTTCACAGGATATCAGCACCCCTGTCATAGATGTGAGGAGGACTTGCATGGACACAGTTAGTGATGAACCTAATGATCCTTGTGAACCCGGGCAGACAAACCAGCGTAAGAGAGAAAAGAACCTCAACGGGCACAAGCCTGGAGTTAAATGGCCAAGAGCTTGTGAGAAAACTGCATGGGACACAGTAAACACAGATCTCTGCTTTGCATTGGAAAGGTTAAGTGGAACAGTTGAAAAGAAACTGGATAAATTTGGGGACATCATCTACATATGGAAGCGAGAGGTTTGGAGTTGAAAAAGGAAGGAAAAAGTACAAACTATTCCTGGAAAGTCTAGACACAGCAGGAGATTGAGCAGCTTAGTTAGAGAAAGGAGACAGCTGAGGAAGCAATGGAGAAGAGCAGAAGAAAGTCAGAAGGAGGGACTCAATCTCTTACAAAGGGTCATAAAACATAAGCTTGCAACATTGCGCAGAGCTGGCGCCTCTGGAAACGCTACAAAAAGAAGGGCGTGCGAGAACTAACTTTATAAAGACCCATTCAAATTTGTAAAGAAGTTATTCACCAGTGAGAAGAATGGCACACTAAAAGCATCTAAGTTTGAGTTGGAGAGATATTTGGAGGAAGCATACAGATTCAAAAGGCAGGAGCCTATGTCAATTCCTTCAGACATCCCACCTATCAATCCACCAGAATACCAAATGGAGGACTGTGCACCTAAGTGGAAAGAAGTAGAGCAAGCTGTGAAAAAAGCAAGGGCTTCATCATCTCCAGGGCCTAATGGAGTTCCGTACAGAGTGTACAAGAGTGCTTCAGGAGTTCTACGAATCCTGTGGAAACTGATGAAAGTAGCATGGGAAAAACAGGTTGTACCAAGAGCATGGCGCCGAGCAGGTGGAGTCTTTATACCTAAAGAAAAAGATTCTACAAGCATCAGTCAGTTTAAGCCCTATTTCCCTATTAAACGTAGAAGGCAAGATTTTCTTCAGCATTATTGCTCAGAGATTGTCAACTTACCTATTAAAGAACTGCTTCATTGACACTTCAATACAAAAGCGGGCATTCCAGGTTTCCCAGGATGCTTAGAACACATCAATGTGATCTGGCAACAAATTCAATCAGCTAAAAGGAGAGGAAGGAGCTCCATGTGACATTCCTGGATTTGGCTAATGCATATGGTTCAGTGCCACATGAACTTCTTTGGGCAGCATTTGATTTTTTCAGTGTACCAATAACAATAACAAATCTAGTCAAAGCCTACTTTGGAGATTTGCAATTTAGTTTTTCAACTTCAGAATTCAGCACTACATGGCAATGCCTAGAAGTTGGAATAATGGCAGGATGCACCATTTCTCCACTGGCTTTTACCATGGCAATGGAAGTAATCATTAGGGCATCAAAATGGGTAGTGGGAGGAGAGCACTTGGCTTCTGGAATACGACTACCACCAATTCGAGCATACATGGATGACATGACAACCATGACTACAACAGTAGCCTGCACTAATCGGTTATTGGGCAAATTAACCAATAACATTGAATGGGCACGAATGCAATTCAAGCCCACTAAATCAAGGAGCATCTCTATAATTAAAGGTAAAGTAGTAGATAAAACGTTCTTCATTAATGGTGAGGCAATACCAACAGTGTCTGAGAAGCCAGTGAAGAGCCTTGGGAGATGGTACGACGGGGATCTAAAGGACACAGTTCGTGTGGGAGAAGTTAGACAACAAGCTGTGGAAGGGTTGAAGAGCATAGACAGCAGCGCTTTACCAGGCAAACTAAAACTCTGGTGCTTTCAGTTTGGTCTACTGCCAAGGTTGCTGTGGCCACTGACTGTGTACGAGGTTTCTTTGACAACAGTAGAGAAGCTGGAAGCTTTAATCAGTTCACACATCAGGAAATGGTTGGGAGTTCCACACAGCCTCAGCAGAGTGGGACTTTATGGTAAAGGAATACTGCAGCTACCTGTCTCCGCTCTAACCGAGGAGTTTAAGTGCGCCAAGGTCCGACTGGAAATGACATTAGTAGAGTCACGCGACAAATGCGTAAGGGAGGCAGCACCTGTGTTGAAAACTGGAAGAAAGTGGGTGGCAAAGAAAGCTGTGGAGGATGCAAAGGCTGCCCTTCAATTGGTGATATCATGGGGCAAGTTCAGCATGGAAGAGGGGTCTTGGTCTCAGTTCAGCTCCTCCTACATGGCACAAGGCAGCCCCAGCGCAACGGAGGAAGCTTGTAGTCAACGAGGTGCAAAAGCAGGAGGAGAGGATGAGGTGTATAAAGGCCATTTCCCAGGGCAAGCAGGGAGAATGGATGAGATGGGAGAGTGTGGAACAACGCAAGATTGGCTGGCAAGACCTATGGTCAATGGAACAGAGCAGGATCAGTTTCCTTATAAGGTCAACATATGATGTTCTCCCATCACCACAGAACCTAAACCTCTGGGTAGGAGAGGATCCCTCATGTCCTTTGTGTTCATCACCTGCAACATTAAGGCACATTTTGACAGGATGTAAGGTGGCTCTTAGCCAAGGACGGTTTACTTGGCGCCATGACCAGGTGCTGCGATGTTTGGCCTTAGCATTGGAAGACAAGCGTAACATGACCAATAAGTTGCCACCTGTTCCATCAAAACATTACACACAAAGACAACATTCCTCCGCCCAGGAGAGCAACCACCAAGAAAAGGTGTTAAAACCAATCCTCGCCCAGGACAACTGGAAGCTGCTAGAGACTGGAAAATGCTGGCGGATGTTGGTCAGCGGCTTATTTTTCCACCTGAGATTGCCACCACAAACCTTCGACCAGATATTGTCTTGTGGTCTGGATCAGCACGCCTTGTTCACCTGGTGGAGTTAACAGTGCCATGGGAGGATGCTGTAGATGAGGCGTATGAGAGGAAGAAACTGCGGTATGCTCAACTAGCCACTGAAGCGGAACAGCGAGGATGGAGAGTCTGGGTTTACCCAGTGGAAGTGGGATGTCGAGGATTTGTGGCACACTCTACAACCCGGTTTCTCAGAGATGTCGGATTCAATGGCCAAGAGTTGCGCGCACAGTGAAGAACTTATCTGAAGCAGCAGAGAGGAGCAGCAACTGGCTGTGGTTGAGACGGAAAGATTCTGGCTGGGGATCTCAAGCACAATAGAAAGAAAGAAAGGCTGATATACAGGTAAGTAAGCTGGGCTGAGTTGAGTGGGGACGGAGGGGTGATGCTGGGACGCCAGAATCACCGTCGAGCCCTCTTGAGGAGTCGTGGGCTAGTCGATGAAACACCGAGGATGGAAGGTGCCCACTTGAAGACCCCAGAGATGTACCCTACTTAGCTCAATCCAGACGGTTGTCATGCTGATGCGCTGGGGAGACCGCACTATGGTTGATCCCGGAGCCAGCATCGCAGCCGTTGTGTGTGCTGATGCTAGGGAGGCAAAATAAGCTGATCCCTGGAGCCAGCATTACACTTCAGCCATCAACACCAGACAGAAGGATATCTACATCATCATATGGAAGGAAGCGCAAATGGATGGAGACACATATGGATCACATTAGTTTACTGTGAAGCTACGTCTTAGTTGGTGCTTATCTTGGCGAGAGCCAAGTTCAAATCAACATGAAGTTTTAACATCTACTCTCATGTAATTTTTACTCTGCTCTCTACACATCGGAATCATCCTTAGATCCTTTATTAATTGAGTCTTTTTTGAGAACCTTTCTATTCCGACTGTTGATCCACAATCTAAAGCTCACCTAGAGGAGCCATTATCTCCAGATGAAGCAACTCAGGCTGTTCGATCAATGCAAAGTGGTTAATCTCCTGGACCAGATCGTTTGCCCATAGAATTTTATAAGAAATTTAGCCATAGTCTATCTCCTTTGTTGAGTGATGTGTTTACAGAATCTTTTTTGTCTCTGTCTTTACCCCCAACATTGCGCCAAGCCTCCATATCATTACTATTGAAACAGAATAAAGACCCTCTTGAATGAGATTCGTACCATCCTATATCTCTGCTTAACCCTTAGCGGTCCATTTATTCAGCGTGTCTCAGGTACGTCAGGTCTAATTTATTTTCACACGCGCAGTTTATTTTAGGCAGCTGTTTAAAAAGTATTTTTTCACAGTAAAACAGGTTTAAAAGGCACTGCATATCAACAGTACACTCATTACTGCATCTCCAGCCCCGCCCCACCCCTTGTTTGCTGTATTTTTCACATACCTCTACATAGTAGTGCATACCGATAAATCATCTCCTGATCACTCGTTTTATCACCAAACTCCTCAATAATGCGATCCAAGTCATTATTTTATTACTGTAACATCTAAAAAAAAACTCTGCAAATATCTGTGATATAATCTATGTGGTGTCGGGGCTATCTGTATTCATGAGATACACCCCTTTTTTTTCGGCTTCTCTCGGCTCCTATCGGTCTCACTCGGCCATTGAATGGTTTCTCATCTTTTTCCGGAGAAAAACGACTAGAGACCCATTTTTAAGTCTTTTGATGATGTCGAACAGGGTCTGACATTGGACTGGAAAGGGAAAATTGCAACCGCAAAGGGTTAATGCAGACTTTAAAACTCTTGGTAAGATCCTAGCACACCTGCTTGAATCAGTTCTCCCATCTGTAATCTCCTCTGACCAGACGTGGTTTGTACAGGGTAGACATTATATATGCTCCGACTTCCACCTTGCCTGAGGTTGTTGTTTCATTTGATGTGGAGAAGGCTTTCGATCATGTTGAGTGGGATTATTTATTCGCTACTCTGCACAGTTTTGGCTTTCGTCACAATTTTATTTCATGGATCAAACTGTTGTATTCCTCCCCATCAACCTCAACAACACGCAGTCTGAGTACTTCACTCTCCACCATGGTACTTGACAGGGTTGCTTGCCCTCTCTCACCCTCCTCTTTTCCATTGCCGTTGAACCTCTTTCGATATCTCTACGTGGAAAGCTGGATATTCAGGGTGTAATTCGAGGGGGTCGAGAGCAGAGGGTATCTCTATATGCAGATGACCTACTTTTATATATTTCAGATCCTATGTCCTCTTTCCCCCATGCATTAGCTATATGAGAGCAATTCAGTTGTTTTTTGGGTTATAAACTCAATTTACACAAGAGTGAACTCTTCCCTATCAATACAGCTGCCCATCGATGCCCCCTTGATAACTTCCCCTTCAAAATTGCACTCAATAACTTCATCTACCT
Organism: Acipenser oxyrinchus oxyrinchus; assembly: GCA_030684275.1. Taxonomy (NCBI): domain Eukaryota; kingdom Metazoa; phylum Chordata; class Actinopteri; order Acipenseriformes; family Acipenseridae; genus Acipenser; species Acipenser oxyrinchus. The sequence goes on from CM060285.1 coordinate 8,480,101, forward strand.
GGGTATTTCAGTTACCCACTCGTACAATACACTTTTAAAATCTAATTTTACTCCCCTACTAGAGACTATTAAACAAGACTTTCTTTGCTGGTCCACTCTACCTCACTTGCTGGCCGCATTAATTCTGTCAAAAACATTTTCATCACTCTAGACAAAGTAGTTTCTTCATTTATTTGGAACAAACAGCTTCCCAGAATCCGCAAGGATTTCCTCCAGAGAACAATACCAACAGGGGGTATGGCCTTACCTAATTTTCAACAATATTATTGGTCGGTAACATTCTGAATTTATTGCATCGGTTGCAGTCTCATCCCCAGCTAGACAGGCCTGCATGGCTGGTGATGGAAGCTGCTTCTTGTTAGGGTCCTTCACTGCCTGCCCTTCTATGCTCCTCCCTTCCATCTCTACCTCTCAGTTCAGGATTAATCCACTGGTGTGTCAATCTCACCGGATTTGGGCTCCGTTTAGGCGGAAATTCGGTCTAAAATCCATGTCTATGTCTGCCCTGTGGATGTATAGTGTATGGTACAGAAAGGGTATTAAGTCACTGAGAGATTTATACATTGACAACAAATTTGCCTCATTTTACCAACTCGTCCAAAAGTTCAATTTACCACAAACACACTTTTTTCGTTACTTGCAAATTCGTTACTTTGTGCACAATAAATTGGCTCAATTTCCTCTGCTACCTCCTGGGTCAACTATCGATTCCATACTGGAGATCTGTCCAGATTTTTGAGGAGTTATATCTAAAATGTATAATACTATGTTGTCTTTGCATTGCCCCTCTCTATCCACGCTAAAATCCTTGTGGGAACAAGATTTGGGAAAAAGTCTTGCAGATGATATTTGGAATCTATTCTGGCTTGTGTGCATTCATCCTCAGTCAGTGCTTGTCATGGGCTGATTCAATTCAAGATTCTACACCGTCTCCATTTGTCCAAAGTCAAGTTAGCCAGAATTTATGCTGGATTAGACCCAACCTGTGACAGATGCAAACTAGCTCCTGCCTCTCTTATTCACATCTTCTGGTCATGTCTCAGGTTGACTCCTTTCTGGACTTCAGTGTTTGAGTCCCTCTCTCAGACCTTACAAGTGCCGATTGATCCCACCTCTTTGATTGTGCTTTCTGGGGTAGTGCCTGATAATGTTCCTTTATCTGGGCTTTAGTCAAACATCTTGGCCTTCGCAACCTTACTAGCCAGGTGCCTCATCTTGTTTGGCTGGAAACAAGCTGCCCCACCCTCTTATGTTCACTGGATTAGAGATGTGATGCAATTTCTAAAATTAGAAAAATAAAATACACTCTCAGGGGTCTACTGATACATTTTACAAAGCATGGCAGCCCTTTCTCTCTCATGTTGAGCAGCTCAGACTGCCCTGCCTTCCATAGCATGTTGAAGGGAGTGTGTGATTCTCACTCTGATGTGTGGTATTGTACCTGTACGGCTCTCTCTCTACAAGATTATACCTGGTCAATGCCCTTGGAGGAATTAGAAGCTTTCATTGCTCTAGTATATCTGCCCGTAGAGCATTTTGTGCCAGGAGACTGGGTTACTGTTGATAGCTGTGCCAAATGCGTGAAGACAGTCGTACACTGCATATTTTGAAAAGCGCAGGATCTGTGTGATTTGTGCCAGCACTTAGACTTTGTAACCGATTGTAAATGAAGCCCATTCTTTTCAAATGTTTATTTAGTCATGTAATTTCAATTACAGCATATAAATGTATATAAATGCATAGCTTCGATTGTGTATATGTGCTTTGTTATGTAGGCAATATAACCCCATTTATTTTACACATTTTTTATACTTATTTACATCATTTCAGTTGTACAGTTTTGTATGTACATGATATGCCTGTATATACACATTTATTTTCGAATATTTGTTTATTTAATTTTTGCCGTTTTTGAGGTTGCGCTTTATGTAATATGTCTGTATATAAACACATTTCTGTTCAAATGTCAGTTTATTTACAATGTTTCAGTGTGTAGCTGCTTTATATTACGTTCCTGAATAAAACTACAACTTCTATTCAATTGTTTGTCCTTTCATTATAATATGTATGTTGTTTTTAATATGGTTGTTCTAGGTATGCCTATAAATGTGGTTGTTCTAGTGTTAAAAGATCTTTTAAATACGATGGTGCAAGGCTATATAATGCCTTATAAGTTCAAAGCAACACCTTAAAATCTATCCTGAATGGGACCAGAAGCCAGTGCAGAGATGCTAGCACAGGAGTAGAAAGAAGATAGAAAAGCATGCATCAATCTCTCATTATCTGAGTGGGAAAGAATACTTCTCAATGTGTAGCCTATTCCATCCCCTTACCACCAAATCAAAAACACTGAGGGCTCCATATTCAAAAGAATGATATGCCTGAAGGGACCATGTGCCATCTAAGTGCCTGAGTTAAGCACAGAGTTTTCCAATTGCTATATTCAACCACCCCAATTAACCACATCACAGGACTTACGCTTCAATGACTATTCTGAGATAGCCTGATCTCTAAATTATAAAAACATGTACACATACTACAGCAATTCATAAATTACTTCATCACATGATGGACCGCTGGTTTGACAGACCTTGAATAGCACTAGTCTAGGATTACCTTACACAAGGTACCACTAGGTATTCTGATATTAGTTCCAATCAACATCTGTGAAACCAGCCATGAGTGTTTAAAGTTATGCATTTAAAGAAGAACAAACCCAGACTTGGGTGTGAGAAGGAAGTCAATAGTTACAGAATGTTTCCTTTTTTGTACTTCCTGTCATGTACAGTATGTCTCAATTGCTTACTGCATCACATACAAATTGCCTTGCAAATATCCTACTTTGAATGTAAATGCCTCAAACTTTCAATTTGAAATACAGCAACTTGTCTAACATTTGTTCTTGATGTTTTTAGTCATAAACATACACAAACACACAGCAGTCATTGACTTGGTTTACATGCAGTTAGAAACTCCACATTCTCTCTCCATTGTCATGAGAATTTGATGCAGCAGCACATATCACAAACACTCGGCCAAAACATTGCTTTCTTATGCTAAAAATCTGTGCAAATGGACCAAATTTCTTTTTTTTTTTGCATGGCAACAAGTTCAAAAGCTGTACCATGAGACTTGAGCAGTGAAGAGCCCATCTGTGATGTAAACTCACGCAACTTGCTACTATATACAGTATGTTGTACCAAGCAAATTCTTTATTAACAGCTGAGATCTGCTGAAAAGTGGCCGTGGCAAGTTTCTTTGAAAAATAGCCTTTGAGAGGTTTAGTACGTATGGAAGCGTATAGCTGCCATGTAGAGCAAAAAAAAAATCAGAGTATACAACATTAGAACTAAATCTTTATTTTGGTAAAATGTAGTAATTATTATGTAATAACGCAATCATTATTTTGTTCTAAAGTATATGTGTTTTATTTTTTCCTCTACATAGCAGCTATATGCTTCCATACCGAACAATGTGAAAGGCATGTATTTATAACTCTATGGGTAAGACCAGTCTTCTCCTTCCCAATATTGTAGTATCAAAAGTATTTTTAAATAGTCACTTCACTATAGTGGTTGAATAACTGTCAGTGATAGTATTTGCAATTGGAGTACAGTAGTCTCTAGCTAAGAGAACACCCCTCAGGGTGATAAACTAACAATTAAACTAACTGAAAACTAACGTTAATAAAATAACTAAATTAACAAAGCACCGCTACATACGGTAAAAATGCAGCAGCGGCTCTAACAGTAATTATGAATACGAGAATGAATTTGAACGCAATTGTTATTAACACAGCAGCTCTAGATTACTCTCGCGATGATAAGTCCATTTTGAACCATTTGAAATTTAATTTGTTACAAAAGTTTTTAATTAATTTTAAAACCTATCCTCTTATTGTTTATTAATGGGGAAACAATATAAATACAGTATAACAATATACTGCAGAAATACATTTGCTATAGCAGAATTGTTTTTACATTTCTGTATAAAATGTAAAAGTGTATTTGATATTTTTTTTCAAAGCTATTATTGGAAGCGTGTACTGATCGCTCTTTCAAGATATTGTACTGGTTCACTTCCGGTGGGTCAGGTATTCCACTTTCACAGGTCTAATGAAGGAGCACAATGAAAACATGTGAGTGTGACAGAAATAGAATGAATTTTGGCGGTAAATCTCCCTCCCGACCTGTGAGGGCTAAGTAATGGGAACGAGTACCCTGGACTGTTTGGCCTGACACTTCATTCCTTGGGTTAAAAGGAAGTTCGTCATCTAGAAAGGGGAAGAGCTTCGTGCACTAACTCATCGACCCAGAAGGGAAATGATGTGGCAGCTGCGGATTGGAGGAGCGACTGCAAGCGTTTACATGTGTGACAGTAAATAGGGGACTGAAGCGATGTAATCTGTTCCTACTACAGTATTCTGTGTTAAAAGAGCGTGAGTGTTTTGTTTGTTTTGTCAGTCTGTCTATAGCGTCTTGTTTGTCTTGTGTACTTAGAATAGACGGCTAAACATGATCTGGAGCTGTTGCCCACGGCCAGCAAAAAACCCGGACAACAATGCACTGACTGTTCACTAAATAACATTGTAAACTCACTACCAGCACTACAGCACTCACTGGGAGATGTGACCGTGCCTGTGTTTGGGTATTTGCGTTGGGATTATTGTTCTTGTGGGAATATTGTTCATTGTAAACAGGACTGCAACCCATCATCATTTACTGTGCGATACACATCGTTGTGTATTGCCAGCCATCATTGTTTGTTTCTGTTTGATCATCAGATCCCTGAATTAAAATAAACAGAAATCTTTTTCACCCGTACTTTGTTTGTCTGTCGTTTCTTGTTGGATTACTGCTCTGCACCTGCATGTACCATTTACCACTTTGCCACAGCGAGTCATAGAAACAGCCAGTCTGTAAGGCTGCTGGCACTTTGAATTCTTCCAGAACTCCCAGAAGTAGGTCCTACGTAACCAATCGCTTCTTTTCCAAATGTTTATTAATCCCCCCCAAAAAACAATACAGGCTGGGCATTTGCCTTCACTATAAAGTTTACAAACAAAACAGTTTCACTCACCTAACTCCCTCCCAGGGCCGGATTAAAGGATGTGGGGGCCCTATGCTAACCCATATTTTGGGGGGCCCAATGCATATTATGGTGACTGGTGTTGTTGGCATATTGGTTAATCCGGCCCAGCGTTGGGGACAGAGAGTGTGAGTGGAGCGAGCCAATTGTATGTGGAGCGGGGTAGTTGCTGGAGTGGAGTGCGGACATTCCCAGCCTGCTCTTTCACAGCACTGAGAAGAACTGAGCATGTCTTTCTAAAACTATTTGGGTGTGCTGAATCCAAATATGGTTGTTACCAAACTGTACATTGATTATTAATGTCTCTACGAAGCAGACAAAATGACAGTATTTTTTTCAATTTTTAAAAAATATATCTTTGTTTTGTACAAGCTAATAAGATGTATTAACATGTTTAAATGATGTCAGAATGTTGTGCACAACTTTATTGTTACGTTTATTTAGTCCGTGTGGCGGAGTGTCCCGCCCCTATTTATTATTATTTGTGTTTTGTTTGCGGCGCAGTTAAAAGCGCCGCGTCTTTTTGTTATTTATCATTTTAAAACCCCGTGAGGATGCATGACTGATCAGCTACTGATTATTTAACTAGCTGACAGTCATGCATCCTTACCAAACGCGTGCAGACTGTGGCCGAGGGGTAATAAGATAATTAACAACTAGTTAACCCCTCGGCCAGAGTATAAGAACCAGCAGCTGTCCGGGTTGGTGGTGGAGTGGTTGAGGATAGAGAGGAGAGTACGGGAGAGCGGAGAGAAAGAGCGAGGAGAAGAAATAACAGCATAAAAACAATTGCTAAAACGTGCTGGATTAGCCAGCACGACACTTACTTGTTGGTCTGTTTATTTGTTTGGCCAACGCGCCTTTTGTTTTGTGTTTTGTTTAAATCTTTTATTTGTTTTTGTTGTATTTATTAATAAATACGCTGAGTGCCGTTGCACTCAGCTTCACCCGCCCATCCATTGTTTTGGTTTCTGTACTTCCTGGTCCGTGACGTCATCACACATCACCACTGCAAGCCAGCCTGTCACATATGGTGTCCTGCGTGGGACAAACAACGCCTCCACGAGCCGGACCAGGAAAGAAAAAGGACGTTTTTTTTTTGTTTTGTTTTTTCAAAAAGTATTTTTTTTGTGTTTTTTTGAAGAAAAAAAAAAAATGGGGAAGAGTAGCCGGAGGAGAAAGCAGCAGCAGCAACAACAACAGCAGCAGGAGGCGCAGCAACAGCAGGACGTCTGCCTCACCTGCCTGAAGGGTGAGGACTGGTGCTTCGCGGTTGGTGAGGTTGGGCACGTGGCACCGGACCAACCCCCTCCATGGCAGGAGAGGAAGGAGCCTGAGCATCCAGCAAGGGTGAGAGAGGACCCGCATCCTCCGAGGCGGAAGAATCCCGTCTCCTCGGAGGGGATCTGGGACTGGCTGGCGGAGCCTGAGAGGGATATAATGGTCGCCCTCCCTGCTGTGATCAACCTCCTGTGGGCGAGAGATGGGGAGCGCTGGGAGGCCTGGGAACAGAAACACCACCCAGCATCCCTCCCAGACATCGCAACCATGGTGCTCAACTACCTGGCTGCAGATATGGGAGGGGCCCTGCTGCTGTTTCCAGCGCCAGAGGGAGAGGAGCCATTGCTGCCGTCTCCAGTGCCAGAAGGAGAGGAGCCATTGCTGCCGTCTCCAACGCCCGAGGGAGAGGAGCCATTGCTGTCGTCTCCAGCGCCCGAGGGAGAGGAGCCAGTGCTGCCGTCTCCAACGCCAAAGGGAGAGGAGCCATTGCTGTCGTCTCCAGCGCCAGAGGGAGAGGAGTCATCGCTGCCTTCTCCAGCGCCAGAGGGAGAGGAGTCATCGCTGCCTTCTCCAGTGCCAGAGGGAGAGGAGTCATCGCTGCCTTCTCCAGCGCCAGAGGGAGAGGAGTCATCGCTGCCTTCTCCAGCGCCAGAGGGAGAGGAGTCATCGCTGCCTTCTCCAGCGCCAGAGGGAGAGGAGTCATCGCTGCCTCTGTCTCCACCACCACCAGGAGCAGAGCAGCAGGAGCTGCCTCTGTCTCCACCACCACCAGGAGCAGAGCAGCAGGAGCTGCCTCTGTCTCCACCAGGAGCAGAGCAGCAGGAGCTGCCTCTGTCTCCACCACCGCCAGGGGCAGAGCAGCAGGAGCTGCCTCTGCCTCCGCCACCTCCACCAGCAGAGGGTGAATGCCTGCTGGTTATGCCTCAACCGCCGTTGGAGGACTGCTTGCCCCTCCCACCTCCACCAGCAGAGGGTGAATGCCTGCTGGTTCCGTCTCAACCGCCGTGGGAGAACAGCTTGCCGCTCCCAGCTCCACCAGCAGAGGGTGAATGCCTGCTGGTTCCGCCTCAACCGCCGTGGGAGGACTGCTTGCCGCTCCCAGCTCCACCAGCAGAGGGTGAATGCCTGTTGGTTCCACCTCCACTGTCATGGGAAGGACTGCTCCTGCCCGGCCTCGCACCGCCCAAGGATGCCTGCCTCGCACCGCCCAAGGATGCCTGCCTCGCACCGCCCAAGGATGCCTGCCTCGCACCGCCCAAGGATGCCTGCCTCGCACCGCCCAAGGATTCCTGCTGCTCCGCATCGCCTGGGGCTGCCTGTTGCTCCGCATCGCCTGGGGCTGCCTGTTGCTCCGCATCGCCTGGGGCTGCCTGTTGCTCCGCATCGCCTGGAGAGCCACCAGTTATAGGGTATGAGGGAGAAGTGGAGCTCCCGCTGCCGCCTCCATGGCCAGGGGCTCCTCCCGAAGTTCACCTCCGGAGGGTCCGCTGCTGCTGCCCGCCTCCCGAGGGTCCGCTGCTGCTGCCGCCGCCTCCCGATGGTCCGCTGCTGCTGCCGTCGCCTCCCGAGGGTCCTGTTTTGCCTGGGGTCGCTACCAGTTCTGCCATACGGCAGGAAATACTGTGGCTGGAGCCCCATGAACGGGAGCTGCCGGTCACGGAAAAGGGGGGGGAGGTCAGGAGACCAGCTCCTCCAGCCGCACTTTCGCGGCAGGAAATACTGTGGCTGGAGCCCCATGAAGGGGAGCTGCTGGCCACGGAAAAGGGGGGGGAGGTCAGGAGACCAGCTTCCCCAGCCGCACTTTCGCGGCAGGAAATATTGTGGCTGGAGCCCCATGAAGGGCAGCTGCCGCCACGAAGAAGGGGGAGGTCAGAAGACCAGCTCCCCAGCCGCACTTTCGCGGCAGGAAATACTGTGGCTGGAGCCCCATGAAGGGCAGCTGCCAGCCATGAAGAAGGGGGAGGTCAGGAGACTAGCTCCCCGCAGCAATTTCGCTGCAGGAGAGGGTGGCCGGAGCCCCACGGAGGGGAGCTGCCGGCCATGAAGAAGGGGGGCAGGTCTGGAGACCACCCCAAAAATTTTTGGCCAGAGGAGCCGCCTGTGCGCTGGGCCATTGGAACGCTACGGCTGTTTGGGTGGGAGGAGGACATCCCACCGTGGGCCACCACCTTGGCCCTTGCTGCCCCTGTTCCTGCGCCGGGACTGCTAGCCGGGACTTTAGGGAATAAGGGGGAGGTGGCCGAAAAGGCCATGTGTGCTGCGCATGGGGCATGTGTGGAGTGTCCCGCCCTATTTATTATTATT